>OVAV01000530.1:4316-17728 GCA_900406375.1 Iberis amara | reverse complement strand
AACTTCTTGGCCGAGTTGGGAGGAACTGTTCCTGAATCTTCTCTCAATCAGACTACTACTACCTTGGCTCTTGGCCCGGGAAGTAATCCTCCATGGGCTAACAATGCAGGAAGTGGGGCAAGTGCGCATCCTGGCTTAGGGTCAACCCCGCTTAAACCCTCCAAAGAATATGATGAAACAAATCTGTACATTGGGTTCTTACCTCTGATGCTCGAGGATGAAGGTTTGATTAATCTTTTTTCCCCCTTTGGTGAAATTGTGATGGCAAAGGTAATCAAAGACCGTGAATCTGGTATGAGCAGAGGCTATGGTTTTGTGAAATACGCTGATGTCCAGATGGCCAATACTGCTATACAGGCAATGAATGGCTATCGGTTTGAAGGTAAAACACTTGCTGTCAGGATTGCAGGTAAACAGCCACCGCCGGCAGCACCCCCCACACCTCAACCACCTGCGCAAGCTTATCCTTCTTCGAACCAGCCGCCTGGTGCATATCCTTCACAACAATATGCCACTGGTGGGCAGCTGCCAAATCCTCCTGTAAGCTATTCAACAGCTCCAGTTCCTTGGGGTCCTCCTGTTCCTTCCTATTCTCCATATGCTCTGCAGCCTCCTCCTCCTGGTTCTTATCATCATGTTCCTGGTCAGCATACATCTCCTTATGGAATGCATTACCCACCACCACCTCCTCATATGACACAAGCTGCTCCACCTGGCACTGCTTCTCATAACCCATCTTCTAGTGAAACCCAGCAAAGCTTGCCACCAGGGGTACAAGCAGAAAATGGTGCTCCTGCTCCTGCTTCATCTGGGCCTCCAAATGTGTATGTTAGCTCAGTTATAGGTTTGCCTGGACAGCCCCCATATATGAGTTATCCGTCTTATTATAGTGCTATTCCTCCTCCACCACCTCCAGTACCGGCCTTGTCTACTGATCATTCGCAAAGCATGGGTAACCTGCCATGGACCAACAATCCTCCTCTTGTGGCAACAACTAATCACTCACAAGGTCTAAGTAATGCGTCATGGGCACCTAATCCTACTATGGCGCCTGCTGTTGGCTATTCACAGAGCATGGGAAGCGTACCCTGGGCTCCCAAGCCTTCAGTATCACCACCTGCAGAGAATCCATCCACTGTTGGTGATTCTGAGTATGAGAAGTTCATGGCTGAGATGAAGTAGAGGTAAGATATCTTCATTTGATGTTTTTTTTCATTCTCCTAACAGGCTTTTGATGTTACAGTTTTAAATTGAATTAAGTGGTTTTAGCATTTGATAAAACTTTTCTTTGTCAAAGTTTTCTGAGGTTTTAGAAAATATTTTCTCCCAACATCATATTTAAACTTGCAGTTGCAGGGTTAACCAAGTAACAACAGGTTGTGTTATACTACTTTTTGTCTGTTTACACATTTCATCGTTGTTACTAATTTTTTTTTAACTAATTGCTGGTGTGTGTGTGTGTGTGTTTGTGAGTAATCCCACAGCCAAAGGAACATCTGTACTGTCCTGGTATGAAACAAAAAGTCGGGAGTTGGATGTTGTAATATATGTCAGTCTGTTTATAGAGTGACCACTAACATGTTGGATGCATTTGTTTTCAGTTTTCCATTAGCAAGATCTGAACTGCCACGCCCATTAGCATAGATTCCAAAAGTTTGTTTATGTTATTAACTTATTGGAAAATATTAATTGACACGAATCTTTGTTTTTTGTTGCTATTGTTAATATTTTTCAGGTGGAGCACTTTGACCATGATTTCTCTTTACATCTTTTGTTGTTGGAAGTTTGGGACTCACATCTTAACCCTTGCTGTGCTGTTGTGAAATATGCAGAGACTGAGGCTGGAAGCTCCCGATTTATACAATTTGTGTTCCCATAACATATTTTTCTTTTATGTTACTGATAAATTTGCTGCTCTTTTGTAGGAATACTATGTCTCGGGGTTCTTGTTTTTCATTGCATAATACTCTCATATTTACTGGTGATCATGATCAGTGTGTTTCAACTCTTATTTAGTCACGATTTTTCTATAACATTTTTCTTTAATTGATTTGGTACTTGGTGGTATTGTATTGTTTCACATATTTATATGCAAAAATGTGATCCTCTTGAGTTAGCAGGAAGATGGAGGCAGAAGGTTATGTTGATGACATTGGGCATATTAACATTTGACTCGATCTTAAACACTGATCTCTCTTTGATATAGTAAATATGTATGGCCAGGTGTGGGTCTGTAGCTTGTAATCCAGATTGTTCTTTGTCTTCTTTGGTGTACAGTTTAGAAATGCATGTTTCAATGTCTGCATTAGACTTATTAGCATCGTAGTTACTTTGGTTGGGGCGTGAGAGGAATCAGTTAGTCACTGTCTCTAAAGTTGAGTATTGATTTTGTTGTTGCTCACATTACCCATTTTGATAATTGGTGTGATTTACTTAAAAATAGGGATGCTGGCTCGTGTGGAGGGGTTGCACATTGCTGGATCTGCTTTGATTAGTTGACCCCATTGCATTAATCGGACGCTATTGTTGTTTCTTACTCAAAATCCGGTATATCAATTGAGATACGAACCAAATCGGATTCTTTGGTGAAATCTTCATCATTATCTACCCATACAAGATTTGGTTATTGTTCATATTTGCTTCTTATATGTTTTTTTTTATCTCTCCCACAAATTTTAATTGACACTATTTTAGGCACCAAAAAATCTTATTTTTCAAACGGATAATTTCAGGGAAAATAATTAAAGTCGATACCAAAACAACCAAATCAAACCATGTACTTTTTTACTAATGAACTTGTTTTTGTTCTGCTAAATATCAATATATACTAGTAGGACAATAGTCAAATAATGTTTTTTTTTTTTCTACATAGATATATTAGATTAAAAGAAACTCACCAAGAGTTCATGACCTCCCACAAAGGGAAATTTGCACACCCACAAAGGGTAGATGATCTCATATAGAGATGATATAACTATAACTATACCTTGACTAAAATATAATAATCCCCATACAGGATTCGCCTTCCATAATGGACTAAACCCCAAGCATCCCCATAGAACGACATGAAGCTGAAACGGGAGCAGGTAGCAGAGATCAGAACCCATTGAAGATGTCTCAGATAAACTAAAATACCCATGTTGACTAGTGAAAGAAACCCAAAAGAAAAAGGTCCATGAAACATTTTTACAAGAACTACATTTATTTGGCCCAACAGAAAACTTAAAAGAGTTAAAAAGAAGCCCAAAAAGCCCATTAACCAAGTCCAGAAGCAGCGTTGGAAGGGAAGCATGGAATGTGTTGGTGGGCCACGTGGCGAACATGCATCCGCCGTTGGAGGAAAACACGGCTCCCGGAGATAGATCCGTTGACGAAATACCAGGCCAACGACACTGGTGAAACGGCGGAAGAAGAAAAGCCTAGATCTGCACCACACTATCCAATCGCTAAGAATCCGCTTAACCCAGCCACTACTCTGACCACCCAGCGTTCGGTGAAGACCAGAAATATCACGCCGGAAGCTTGAATCGCACATGCAGATCCGGAGAGACAAAGAACGCCACCCGAACCCATCTCCAAGCAGAACGGAGAGTCGGAGGAAGAGGCGAGTCGCTAGCACCAGCATGCGGCGAAGACAAGAGGCGGGGAGGAACGCCGGAGGAGGGAGGAGCGCCGTTTTAGAGACGTGGTAGACCGAGAAGACCGAGAAGAGGGAAATATTTACAACCCTGAAAACAGAAACCAAAAAAAAAACCAAAAAGAAAACGTAGAGATAACCGGCCGGCGCCGGCACAAGACCGGCTACCCGCGGCAACGCGATCGGAAGAGGAGCGGTCAGCACTGGAGAGAATATAGAGAGAGAAGTTTGCTCAGTCAAATAATGAATTCAAATTATATTTTACATTCCACTTATATTGTGTTTCTTTATCTATCGATAAGATAACATGTATTTGTTTAATGTATTGCTCTGTAGCATAATTTACCTATCCAACCATAAATATGCTAAAACAAGTTTAAGAAAAGCTTGACAGTCCATAGTGAATTGCAAAAAAAGAAGGATGCAAGGGGATTTAATGTGTCATGTGCACCTTCTCTTTATCTGTCGAGTGGCTAAGGAAATTTGGTCTCTATTTTAAGATAAAGTTATTGACTGATTTTAGATCTGATTTTATGAAAAATTTTACTTCAGTGCTGCCATCTCAAGCTCAAACTACTTCTCATTGTCCTACGGAATTACAGGTAGCTCCATTTTCGTTATGGAGAATATGGAAAATGAGAAATTATCTCCTTTTTCCAAACAAAAGATGGAGAATCCCTAATATTATTTATAAGGCCATTGGATATGCAAATGTGGCAGGAAAGTAACGTTTGTGACATAGTAGTCTCCTCTAATTTAGGGATAAAAGAGCCTATTTGGCCTTTTAGGTCAAAAATGGTCTCTCATAACCAAAATAGTCCAAGTGACCCTTTCACTTAATGAAATAATGGTTTTCTTTTTTTGCTTTTTTTCTCTATATAAATTTATTAAAAAATACAAAAATAAAAAGAAAAAAACAACCATTCAGATTTAAGAATTGATTTTTTCTTCCTTACCTCTTCTCCATCGTCTTCTTTGTTCTTCTTATCCTTCAGTTTTTTGATTTTCTTAAAATTCATAAAATATAGTAATCTATATATCAAATCGAAACTCTTTCAACAATGATTCCAAATATACTCTTGGATTTTTAAAATTCTTGTGTATGTGCCCGAAAAACCTATTTAAAATTCTAAGTTCAAAAATGAATTTGTTCAAAATCGGATAATAACTACTAGGCTTTGTTGTTGGTTTCTTAAGCTCAAATATGGTGTCGGATATTCAAAATTCGCTCTAGAACACCGTTAATTTAACTATAAATTTTGAGAAGCAAAACGTCATAATAAAATTCTGATTTACTTAGTTGAAATTACGAGGTAAAATTAGTACCATTAGATTTAAATTTTCAAGATCTTTCTATACAACTATAAATTGATACATATGGTACTTGAAATCAAATTTCACCATTGATGATTTTTCAACTATTTTCTATCGGGTATAACTAAGATAACTGAGACAAGTAGGATAACTGAGACAAGTGGTACAACTACGTAAACTAACTTAAGTGGGAAAAAAGTATGATGTGGTGGAATGTTCTTGATGATATCAAAACTTTTTTATTTTTTACCTCATGATTTCCTAACAAAAAAAAGAAAGAAGACAACAGACAAGGTACTATCGGTTAGTGAAAATTAAAGAAGATCTATTTAGGATTTGGACATTTTTAATGATAATGTTGGAACTAGCAATAACTTGTAAAAACTTGTATTATGTATTGCTTTCAATTTGGTACAACTAGGTAATTCTAATAATACTTTGATGTAATTGTATTTTTTTTTTTAAACTAGTGACTTGTGCTACAAATATGTGAAAATTCAATTATTGTAAAAAGAAAGAGTTATTAAATTTTTTTGTACAATATTGACTTTACATCATAATTTATTTATAACTCATGTCAGTATCATTTTAGTGTTATGTAATATATTTTTTGAAATTAGTTATATCCAACTCAACTTTTGCATCAAAAACCTTATATTACTAAGCAATGTTTTTAATATTAAGCACTTGAATTACCAAATTGATATAACTAATATATTTTTTTAACTATTTTTCTACAAGAACATGTTAAATATAGTTTAATTATTTCATATGGTTTTTTTGTCACACATATTATATGGTTTAACTAAAAAAGTTTAATTAAAACTATGTNAATTGATATAACTAATATATTTTTTTAACTATTTTTCTACAAGACATATTATATGGTTTAACTAAAAAAGTTTAATTAAAACTATGCTTTAACTAGTTTTTAAGTTTTAGCTCAAAAGTACAACTTTGTAGAATGAAGAATAACTAGAATATTGGATTTAGCTATATAAAAATTTTCTGCTAGTTAAATCTAGTTACTTCTAGTTATACATTTTTGGCGGCGCAATTATTCTTATGGCAGCGCACGTGTCAATTTTTCGGCTAGTTAAACCTTAGTTACTCCTAGTTATATTTTTTTGGCGGCCCACGTGACAATATTTTTTTCCATAATTTGATCAATTGTACCGATTTAAACCTTAGTTATTCCCAATTATATTTTTTGTCTGCAAAATTTATATATACCAAATTTATTAATAAAATATACACTAAATTTTTAGAAATTTGGAAAATATCTTATGTTTTTTTAAATGATAATCTTGTCCTTGTAGAAATAAAAAGTCAAAAAAATTATAATTTAATATTAATTAATTATTTTTGCATACAAAATTGAAGGAAATATCCATTTTAATACAACAATTAAATTTCATTTACCAAATTTACACAGGTCCGATTATTTTCCGTTTAAGGCAAAATTAAATTTTCTAATAAAAAAATTAAAAGTTCATGAAAATCCAAAAAAATCCATAAAATTAAAAAAAATTTCAAAAAATAAATGAAAATGTCTAAATTTTTAAAATTGAACAAAAAAAATAAAATTTACAAAAATTATCAAAAATTCAAAAAAATTTTAAAAAATTTATTAAAAAAGTATCAAACTTACAAAATTCATATTTATAGTAATATATATAAAAATTCAAAAATACATATAAGTTTTGCTTGTTGATTTTGATTTGTTAATTAAGTATCAAGTCTAAATAAGTTCTTGTAAGTATTTTAGTTCACATCTAGTTTTTTTTTTTCATGGCTAGTTGTACCTAGTTAACCTAGTTATTTCACACCTAGTTGTAACTAGTTATGCTAGTTGTCTACGCAGAAAAACATTGCCAAAAAGATGCATGTCTTAAACATGAACTAAGTCCTAAACGTTAACAAAAGATTTAAGCCTCAAACATAAAACACAAGTCTACAATATCATAAACGAATGTCTTTTAAACACAAGTGTTCAACGTTTACGCTTCAATTCTTTCTTTTTTGTGCATGTGGAAGAAGTGCTTGAATTGCATATTCTCTTCAACCCACTTCAGTTTCATTCCCCCGATGTCTTTAATTACGTCCATGGATTTCTTGAGTTTGAATTTTTTGGATATCACTTGAATTGATCTTGTCCAAACCAAAAAGAAAGCAGTTGCATCAGTTCAACAAACTACAAAAAAAAAACAAAATTAATGTGTAGTTATTCCGTTTGTACGTTCAAGCAGTTAACCTAGTTAAACCTAGTTACCATGTTTTCCACCTACTTCTCTGTTTCGTCCATGCATCCGAAAAACTTCACTTCCAATCGTGCTAGTCCCTCTTTTCTTCTCTTTTGAATAGGTTTTTGACGTGTACCTTCTTTCTTTGCTTCTTAGCTAGAACAGAAGAAGAAACGTTGGGTTGGGCATTTGCCACATTCTCATCAACCACAACTTTAGCCACAGCTTCTGCCTCCTCGGCCGCAGCAGCCTTGGCCGCCTTCCTAGGAGCAGCAACCTCTTCCTCCTTGGCCACAGCAGCATCTTCTTCTGCCTCTTTGGCCGCAACAGCATCAACAACATCGTCTTTACTGTGTTTGAATTTTTGGATATCATTGAACTGATCTTGTCTGAACCAAAAAGAAAGCAGTAACAAGCTACAAAAAAGAACAAAATTTAGTGTGTAGTTATTTGAGTTATTCTAGTGTACCTTCAAGCAGTTAAACCAGTTAAGCTAGTTAAACCTAGCTAATCAAGTTTACATACTTGTACTTAAACCTAGTTAAACATAGTTATTCTAATTTTAGTTATTCATGTGTTAAACTGTGATAAACTAGTTGTCAAAGTTAATTGAGTTAGATAGATCTACTTACTGAAGTTAACCTATTTACACAATCTAACCGATTTTTAAAATTCTACTAAGTTAAACTAGTTGACCCAATTAATCCAGTTAATCCAGTTAACCTAGTTATTCTAATTAACCCAGATAACTTAGAGATTTCGCGTAAAAATAGATTTTTGGGTTGGGTAAACCGATTGAATTTTAATTTTTTGGTTATGTGATCCAATGGATGGATGGATTTACTTATTTAAAGGTTGGTTGTGTGTGTAGTTTTGTGATTTCGTTAAGAAAATTTACCAATTTTTTCAAATAAAAAAATAAAAAGTAAAATACNGAATGACCATTTTATTCTCAAATTATTAAAATTGTGCAAAAAATATTCTTCAACTTTTAAGTGTGAAAAAATTCCCCAATTAGATGTTGACTATGCAAAATTGAACCTAAAATAATTCAATGATAAACAGTAACCAGAGTACGTTAAATTAAAACGCTGCACTTTAGGTTTTTTTAATCTTCTTCCTCATAATCCCAAACCTTACTTACGATGAACCCTAATTTAATCTTCTTCATCAATAATCGCTTCTGAAAAACTCCAAGAGGAAACCCAAAATACTATAACTCTAACCTGCAATCAAATCATCCAGTTACACACATATGGCAGAGAGAAGGTCGAAGCTTAACATCCAACGACGAGTAGGGACAAGGAATTTGGGCGATGAAACATCAAATTTGATTGCTACAAGGGAAGCCAATGACTTACAAAGGTAAACATCACACTTTTGATGATATTGATGTTGTTGATGAGATTGTGTAAAGAACAAGCATATTGTGATAATTATTTCAATTCATTATTTAGATTTGGTGAAATAATTTAAGTGAAGAAGTAGTTGAGATGATTGTGAAGATATGGCTGGAAATATTGAGCTATAGTCAATAAATGATGATGTTGTTAATGTCGAAATATGTGAAAACTTAGAAGAACATTTTGGAGATGATGTTCGTAATGATGGAAATCATGATGATGATATTGATTATGATGATGGGAAATATATTTGGAATGAAGATGATATTCCAGATCCATTATCTGAGGATGAAGAGGAAGTAGAGGATAGGCAGTATGGAATTGGTCATGATGAGCTTTTAACATTGGGGAAAACGTTTAGTAATGCCGATGATTTCAAGTATATGCTTTTAAGGTATTCTTTGAAATCACAATACGATATTCAAATATACAAGTCATCATCTGACAGGCTTAGTGCAAGATGCACAAATAAAGAGTGTCCATGGAAAGTTTACTTCTCATTTGAGAATAGTAGAAACAAGCTGGTGATAAAGATCTATATCAACGAGCATTCTTGTGTTCGATCAGGCTACACTAAGTTATTGAAAAGTGTATCTATTGCACAACTATTTCAAGAAAGACTTAGGCTCAATAATAAGATCAAATCACAAGAGATGGTTGATGAAATCAAGAGGGAGTACAACATGATTGTTAGTGTGCATAAGTGTAGGAGAGCGAAGAAGATGCTTTCAGATAAAAGGAAGGCAAGCCATGAAGCACATTTCGCAAGAATATGAGATTATCAAGCAGAGTTACTTAGGTATAATCCAGGCTCAACAATGGAGATTGAAACAATTCCAGGACTGCCAGGAAGTAAGCAAAGAATCTTTCATTTGTACATTTTTTTGAAGCTCTTAAAGATGCTTGGAGACACTCATGTAGGCCTATCATTGGTTTAGATGCTGCATTTCTAAAATGAGATGTTAAAGGACAATTGATAGGGGCAGTTGGTAGAGATGGAGATAATCGAATCTTTCCCATCGCTTGGGCAGTGGTTGAGGTGGAGGATAAAGATAATTGATTGTGGTTTATACAACTCCTTAAAAAAGATTTGTCACTTAAAAATGGAGAAGACATTACAATCATTTCAGACAAGCAAAAGGTTGTTGTTTCATATCGATTATTATGTTTTCTTTGATTGATTCTCTCTAATTCTAATTGATTTTTATTTTTCTATTACAAGGTTTGATGATTGCAATTTAGAATGAGCTTCCTCAAGCTGAACATCGAATGTGTGATAGACACATTTTGGATAACTGGAAGAAGAACAACAAGGATATAAAACTCGAGCGTTTGTTTTGGAAAATAGCGAGGAGTTATACAACATGAGAGTTTTTGGATAACCTATATGCTTTGAAAAACTACAACTACGGTGCGTATGATTCCCTACAACAAACAATACCAACTACATGGTCTCGAGCCTTTTTTAATCTTGGATTGTGTTGCAACGATAACTTAAATAATCTCTCAGAATCCTTCGATAGAAATGTTAGGGAATCAAGAAGGAAATCGTTGCTTGATATGTTAGAAGATATAAGGAGAAAACTAATGGTGAGAAATGCAAAGAGGCGTGTTATCTCAAACAGGTGGAAAAAAATTTAACAGCAAAAACAGATGCAGAAATTGAATCAAATAGGCGAAAAGCTAAAGATTGTAAAAGATACATGACCACAGGAGAATCACATTAGATTGACCCTCACGGGGTTTTTTCTAGTGTAGATATGGAATTAAGAACTTTTCGTTGTGGATATTGGCAATTGAATGGTATATCTTGCTTACATGCAATGTGTGTCATCTCGGCAATGAAGCTAGTTCTTGAAAAATATGTTTCTCATTATTACACATCTACAAAGTGGCGCCAATTGTATGCTCGGGGTATAAAACCAGTCTAAGGTATGAAATTATAGTCACAGTTAGGCCGGTTACCAGTTTTACCACCGCCATCTAGATTCAACCGTGGTAGGCCTAATGACCATGCTAGACGCAAAACTTCTCATGAGACTTCATCTAATAGTGGAAGGTTAACACGCCATGATCGTGTCATAACATGTTCTAAGTGTAAACTAGAAGGGCATAATAAGACAAGATGCCCAAATCCTTTTGCACCTCCTCCAGCAAAATGTTCAAGAGGCCAGCCAAGAAAAAATCAGGTTTGCTTTCTTTTTTAGCTTGATGTTCACAAAAATATCAATATGGATCATCCCAAATTGGTGTTTCTCACTTTGTAGGGTGGATCTTCACAAGTTGTTGTTTCTCAAGTTGGATCATCACATGGACCATCTCAAGAAGCTTTTCAAACTAGAAATGGAATTGGTTTCTCTGTTTAATCTGTTTATTTTAATCTTGTTCTGTACACGTAACTTAACAAAGCGTATATTAAGGACTACTTTACATGAAGCTTTGTTATTTTTCTCTGTTTAATCTCAAGAATCTTTTCAAACTAGAAAGAGTTTTGTGCTTTCACTTTGTTGTTTATATAATGAAGTCAATTTCCAGTTTCGATCTCAAACCATGCACACTTATAAAAATAAAGCATCACAATTACCATTACATAATCATCAAAAAGTCTTTGACAAAGTTAAGTTTTAGTTTCATAACCTCAATGCCATAGAAAAAATCAGACTAGTGACGAAACACTAGTTTGTTTCCTCCACTCTTGTTAAACATGAAATAGTAAATGATTAAAACAGCCACAACACAAAAACAAGAAACCATAATCATGTTCTTGATTTTGGATTTATGTAATTCATTTTTGCACCATGAGACATCTTCTTTCAATTGTTGGACCACATCCTTCAATTCATTCACTTCGATCTTCTCCTTTTCAATCTCGAATTCTGTTCTTTCAAAACTTTGTAATAAGTCTTTAAGCTCTTCATACATTCCAACTTCTACCCATTTAAATAAGTGACCATCCTAAACTTAGTGGCATCATTTTTATGATTCAACTCATAAAGACAAAGCATCACAATTACCTCTCGGGTAGTTGTACACTAGAAGAAGGACGTCCATGATTTTGTTTTGATTGTGATGTATAGATGTTCAATTCACTCCCACACACACATTTGGTTGGAAATCCTCGACCGCCATTAGAGAATTTTTGGTGAAACAAATTAGAAGAATTTGAACTTAGTTCCTCCTACAATAAGTGGACTCAACAATATCATAGATCTCATTTACTTTACCTATAAAAGCAAAAAAAATGTAAAATTATCATTTACAAATTGTAAAGCCAACGAATTTCCTGATAAGAATTGATCGTCTTTATTGCAGAGATTTTTGTTTTTCATGTTGGTCTTCATGTGTTCTCTGTCAAAATCCACTTAAGGTTTGGAGTTTATGGCTTGAAGAATGTGGGGAAGAAGAAAGTAAAAGATAGAGCATCGTTACTGTTTAACATTGACTTATTTTGGGTCCAATTTTACGTAGTCAACAACTAATTGAGGAATTTTTTTTTGCACACTTAAAAGTTAAGGAATATTTTTGCGAAATTTTAATAGTTTGAGAATAAAATGGTCACTTTCACACAAATGGGGATGTCTTTTAGCTAGGAGGGCCTTATCGGATGTTGTTCCCTATTTTAGACTATAATCAACTACATAGTTTAAGACTTAGAGAACAAAATGGTACCGGTGAAGGGCTTGAATGCTATAAAGATGCATCATGGACATCTCCATTGACCGTGTAGGGATATGTTTGGTTCTATGTTGAAATGGGATTCAGGTTAATCAAGGTTCTAGTTTCATGATGTTAATGCGATTCAGTTAATTACACTTGATCCAGATCTTAATGGTGATGATGATTGTCCAACGGGTGAGAGGGATTGATTGCTTTCTTTGCCTTTTTCAATTGTTCCTTCATAGAAAATTCTTTATTCTTTGTCCTTTTGGTGGTGGCCTGGTGGGTGATGATTTGGTTTGAGAAGGCCATAAGCATTGGCATGTGATGGTTATTAAACCATGAAACTGTTGACAACTTTGTTTTCATTTTTTGGTACGAACGTTCTTTTGGCCGATTTATATCGGATGATGAAGCTAAATCAATAGTGATAAATGAGGATGAACTCATTCTATAATCCTTACTCGGTGAAGGTCAATGGAGATGACTTGTGCATATAGATCAGAGAACTTTCTAGACTTCACATTCTATATATCAGACGCTTGAGTCTGTACGAATTGACATCACTTCTGAATTATAACTTGTGCATCATTATGCCCACTGGTTTCTACTTGGGATTTATTAGACTTTGGAATTTATTTTATCAATGGATTTACTACGAAATGCTCTGAAACCCGTCTATGGAGGGTTTTATCTTCATGAGAAGTTAATATGACCTCTTGCTAATTTGCAAATGGGTCAAAGCCACCATACTGGCCTAACACCCAACCTTTTGAAACTCTTTGAGCCACGACCACCATTGGAGTTTCAACAACCACCGAAGAAGAGAAAATGCCCTCCTTATACAGGTTTGATATTGGCTTCTCAGTCTATTGAGCTTACTCATAATGGCCATAGGAAGTTAATTTTTCCTTGTGATTTCATTTTAGGCATGGCTCAATTTGTGAGTCGCTTTGCTGAATCTGAAGATCCAGAGTACGCTCCACCTAAGCCGAAAGTTGAAACACTTGTATGTCTCTCCGTTTTTTTTTTTATATTTCCAATATGTCAAAAGAAATATAAGTTGAATTGTTGTTAGTGAAACATGATATTATGTGTTTGTTTCATGGCCCAAGCACGGAAAAGGGAGATAATTCATAAATCAAGTATGGAGAAAGG
>OVAV01000529.1:189-17729 GCA_900406375.1 Iberis amara | reverse complement strand
GACTTCAGTAGCCCCTTCAAATTTGTACATCCAAATTATTTTCTTCTGAACTTTGATGCTCTTGAGCTACCCACCTGAATTAACGCAACCTTGTACCCCCCACCCCCTTTCCCTAAGGGTGGGCGAACAGGAATTCGGAACGGAAATTTTTTGGAACGAGAACGAGATGGGAATTTGGGAACAAAAATATATGTTCCATTTATGTACCACTTTAGATCCGGGATGGGACGGGGTGGAACGAGATGGGACGGGATGGGAATGGGAATTCCCGAAAATACAACAAGAAAACAATTATTTATCTTTTAAATAGCATTAAAGTCAATTATATGTGTTTTAAATAGCACTAATGTCTCGTTGTAGAATTAGGAAAGATGAACTTTTCTTTAGTCGTTTTGTTAAAAGAAGAAAAATGATTAAGTTGTAATGGTTACTAATACCTAATTAGGTTTACTTTATATAGTTGTAATCTTAGGTAATATATAAACTTTAAATATTAGAATAATAAAAGATTAATGTATTTATATTGTATATATATATATATATATATGTGAGGTATGACTATATAATATATTTGTCTAATCTTGTATATTTGTCCCAAATGGGACATCGGGAATTCCCGTTCCCGTCCTGTCCCATCCCGTTCCCATTCGAGAAGTGAAAGGGTGTTCCATATAGGAATATATTCTTTTATGGGACGGAACTAATGGGATGGGAACGAGACAAGACGAGACGGGCCGGAACGGAACGGGAAATGTGCCCACCCCTACGCCCTCCCCCCCACCAACTATTCGTTCTCATCGTTTAACCCCCTAGGTGATTTAAAATTCCAACTTGCGATTACATCTTAATAAATCGCGATTAAAAATTGTGATTTTATTTAAAATTAAAAACTCGGTTCTGGTTAAACATTGGTTGAGTTCAATTTAACCAACTGGATTTTTTCTTTTAAAAAAAAGTTTGGGAATGAAGATGTGACAATCCAATTTGTGAATGAAGTATGTCTTTGCAAATAGGTTAAATTCGGTTTCTGGAGTAGGCTCAGTGTTTTTAGCGCAGGTTTCTTCCATCACAGACATGGACTGTGATAAGTGACCATCATTAGCATTCAAATGCACATGTAATCTTCTTTGCCGTAAACGATTTTCTGAGTTTTTATAGTGAATCCAACTTGAAATGGCTTTAGGGGATTAATCCTAATTAATGCATCACACCTAGGAAGAATATGCTAACAGTATTATTGAAGAATCCAATATAACATCTTAGAATCAATCTAAGACTAGTGATTCTTCAGCGACAACCACCAGGAAATCCTCTCTGTCATCTGCCATTTCCGGCGAAATCCACAGAGTCTCCGATTACCCTAATCGCAAAACCACCTCAACTTTGGTTTTTTTCTTCACGTGTTAGATTAAAACAATAAATTAATGGGTTAAAATTTGATCGGTTTATAATTTTAACTACAAACGGGTTTTTAATTTTAATCGAAATCACAATTTTTAATCGCGATTTATTAAGATGTAATCGCAATTTGACATTTTAAATCGCTTAGGGGGTTAAACGATGAGAACGAATAATTGGGAGGTCGGGTAAAGAGTTGTGTTAATTGAGATAAGTACCTTAAGAGCATCAAAGTTTAAGAGAAAATAATTTGGATATACAAAGTTGAGAGGGGCTACTGAAGTCAACTTATATTTGATCGAGTAGATTCATAATTTCTCCACTGTGGTATTGCTTTGGTAAACATAGGTTATAAATTTTTAGAGAGCATAAGCTTCTATAACTCTGCTGTTTCACAAACTTTGCGTCGAGATTGGTCACAACTTCCTTTGTGTGCCGAGCAAGTTCCTCTAGCTATAAAAGAAATAATCCTAATTTCTCAAGAAGCAATAAGGGATGTATTGAATGTGAAATTTGGAAGGATTTATGTTAAAATGACAAATCCACTCTTATTCAAACAAGAATTTTAAAAAGTCATACGAACTCTACTGTTATTGAACTAGTGATTTTAAAAATTCTCATGAAATCCATTGTTATTAAAAATATCTTAAGTAGTGGATTTCTAGTGATTTGATGGTATTTCAGTAAAGTTTCTTAGTTACAAAATACAATATCTCAAATCTCATGGTTTTAGCTGGGATTGTAGAGAATTTCAAAACAAATCACATGAATTTTCTTAATTCACCTAACGTCATCTAAAAACTCACTAAAACTCAAATCACTTCAAATGCTATAAAATATTTGTTTGAATACATCTCGTAAGTGAATATCCACACACATCTTTGCTTTTGCTATTACTTTTATGTGTTTTTTGTTTTAACACTCCATAGAAAATAGAAGCAGAACTCCATTATTATATATATGATTCATTGTATGAAATTATGGTTTATATGGAATTCTAAAATTCAAAAGAAATCTAAAATCAATCAAATTAAACCGAAAATAATTAGTATGCATGATCCAAAGAAATTAAAAGATTTTTAGATCACAGATGAAAAAAAATACTATTACTATCTAATATCTTCTTCAACAAAAAGGAAAAGCAGAAAAATAAAAAGTTGGCTAACAGAATACTTTGTATTTTTGTAATTTGTTAAAAATATATTTTTAAGAAAATTTTGTATTTAAGTATTTTTTTCCATTTTATAAATGGTAAATGTGAATGGTAAATTGTTTTAGTTAAGTGAACTATTTCCCAAATTAAAAACAAAAATACCCATATTGCCAAAAAAGAAGAAAAAAAGAACCCTTATTTTTTTAAGTCCACAAGTCGTCGTCCTCCTCAGCTCCAGTGCCATAATATATAGGTGAGCTGAATTTTGTAAACAACAAATCATTATAAATTTGATTCCTAAAAGATATTTAAAAAGCCTAATAACAAATTGATCAAACCTTGAATATGAAGATGAGGACGATGATGATGATGATGATGATGATGATAAAGTAAAATCTGCAACAAATGTGAGATCTGGTCTTTCTTCTTTCAGCTCTTCAAAAGGAAACCTACACACAATAATGTTCATATAATCTGGTCCTATAATGATAAACACTAAACATTCACGTACTTTGGTTTGCAAGATCTCCTGCCTTCATACATCAATCCGCTTTTACTGGAAACGTCCTATTTAAGAATCATACATCAGTTTTTTTACCAAACTATAAAATTTTCCCTATTCACAACTTACAATGTGTCGAATCGATGTGAAGTATCCTCTAAGTATAGAGTCCAAAAAGTGGCAAACTTCTCTCTGCGATTCAACGTGACATTAGTAATGAGATGCAGCAGCAACAACAAGAGAAACTATATTACGTTTAATTCTTTTACCTCCTTTAGATATAAGCAATCCCGCAATATTATAGTCTCGAGCAGATTGGATGTAGACGAGGCATGTCTCATATCCCTACCAAATCACCGGGATAAGAAACTTTCCTAACAAAAGTTGCTTAGTAGGATTAGGATATCATCATCAATGTTCACTAACCTCAAAAAGCTTCCATTGAGTTTATATGTTCTGGAGAGATTCAGGTGCTTAAGTTTATGCAAGCCCTGGAAAAAAGCATCCCGGTACGACATTTAAACAGCACAGTATGAAGATATACGAAAAACCAGAAAACCAAAAGCGCTATACCGTGGAAAGAAGAACAGCTGATTTGTCTGTTATTGCAAAACCTATTAGTGACAGAGAAGTTATGTTGGGGCAGTTTCTCTCAATGGACGAACCACCTATATACTTCAGTTTGCCTGTCACAAAGTAGAGTACGCTTAAGAAAAATAGAAAGAGGACAACAAAAACAAAGCTTCATAGTGGAAAAACTTTACCAGTTCCAATCTTACGCTCTATGAACAGATGCTGACATTTTCTTGTGAGCAAATCTAATATCTTATCTAGTGGATCGATATCCCTGTCAAGTAAAAAATTAATACTGAGAATGTGAGAAGTAGGCAGATAAGGTTTAGACATTCTGGATTTTCTAGGGTTTAGTTTATGTCTAGCTGAAAATTCTCTCCTTGACCAAACTCCAACGTATGCAGTTCTTTGGTGACTGAATACGTAAATTTTGAAACTTATCAAAAGGACATAAAAGTAACAAACTGAAAGCATAGATGATGAAAAGCAAGAAATGAAATGGAGAATTCATGAAATTCAAACATACAAGGCCTATGGTAATTAAAAAGTAGGAAATCAAGGCCAACTTACAGTCCAACAATCTTCAAATCGGTTAGATTTGAGCAATCTGACAATGCACCACATAAAGACTTGTTATCCAACCAGTTGTTATTGTAAAGGTGTAGTTTCTTCAAGTGATGCCTTGTTGAATGGGAAAAAACACACACACACACACACACAAAATAATACCAAATTAGAAGAAACAAGGCCACAGAAACAATTTTCTATGTATAGTAAATTACATAAAATCCATAATAAAGCCAATACCCAAGAAAACCAAAATTATACGATAGCGGGGCAAGACAAGACCCTGAAAGCAAAGTTTTTGTAGATTCATCAGGGCAACCAACTTTAAGGGATCTGCATGAATCAACAACACCGTGAACGATGGTTAAATACACAAAGGAGAAACTGTCAGTAGGTAATATACTTGCATAGAGATAAAAAAAAGATAATCCGGGTTTTGTGAAGTTGCAATATCTCACCTGAGTTCTTTTCCAGCACGACGGATCAAACTACGTACAATTTTATTATCAACATTTACTGTTGTCAAGTCTATGTGTGAGTAACATAAAGAATCCATGGCACATTTGTTGAACATGGTGCAACAAGTTGAAGCTTGCATCAGAGATTTTGTATCAAGCATCGAAAAGACCTGAATCATCCATAATAAACACAATACAAGAGACATCAATTCATTAGAACACTTCCTCAGATTCCCTCTCCCATAACAGGATCACAGACAATCATATATATGTATAATCTAAGAAGCTTCAATTGCTTAAATCTATGGAGAGACAGTCAACAAAAACGCATTCGTATATATTCCCTTAGGAAAGAAATGAACAAAGCCCTAAATCATGTACTCTAATCAATTTCTCAGACTTAGATATATATATACAAAATAGAGAAATAGAAGAGAAGAGAAACTCTGCAAAGGAGTAAGAAGTCGTGATTTGTTTACCTTAATGGTGAGTTCATGAGGGAGTGACCAGGAATTGGAATTGCGGATTGTAGCGCGCTTTCGGGAGCACTTCTCGGTAGATTCATGAAGAAGCGAAATGAGTTGGAATCCACGATCAATGAGACGATCTTGACCGGATTCATCACCGGAAGCTCTGAAAAGATTATCAAGCGCTCGATCGAAGGAGCAGCTAATGGAGAGAGGCGAAGATAACGAAGGCAAATCCGGCAACGAAAGAAAGGAGGAGATGATCAGATCAACGTTGTTCTGATTGAAATCGGAAACATTAGGGAGAGAATTAGGGTTTTGATTTTGGCCTGAGGAAGAAGAAACCAAAGGGACGACTTGACGAAGTTGCTTGTTGGGGTTTGGAGCTTCCATGATGCATAAAGATCTCAAAGGACTGAATCCATTTATGTATTTTATATTTATGAAAGATTTTCTAAAAACTGATAACATCATATCACAAAGCAAATCCCTAGCAGTAGCATAATCTACGTGGGCATTCGATTTATTTGGTTCGGTCTGTTCGGTTTTCTTTGTAGTTAGTTAATAAAAATTTGTGCCATAATCTAACCCGACAAATCGGAGAATTTCGTACCGGATGTATACCCGAATGAGTCTGCTTTTCCCTGTCCAAATACAACAAGTTGAGATTTATTAAAAGTACAAAAAACCAGCTAAACTTAAATAATTACAAGCTGGATAACTAAAACTAAAACAAAAAAATTATGGGCCTCAGTGAAAAACGAAATGGGCCTCATGGAAAATTTATTTCGGCCCATTTCTAAGCCCATCTCCATGACGCGTGCCCTAGACACCTGGTAAATCCCGCGGCCGCCAACCACCTTTTGTCCAGCCAGCTTCTTCCCGGAAAATCCGAGCCACCGCCAATCTTCAAGAACAACGGCATGAGTGAGACCAGGAAGCCAATAGAACAACACCAAAGACAAGGAGGCCTCCAAAACTTCACCCGCCACGAACGAAATCCAGTAACCGAAAGATTCCACACCAACCAGAAGCAACAAACGCCCGAGCTAGCATATCTTTGTAGACTCCAAAACCGCATGCAACATCTCAATAGGCGATACAATCGCCAGAATATGGACTTGCAATAGATAAAACGAAGAAAAGGAGCAAGTTGGTCCATAGATGATGAAGCAAGCGAGGAGAGGAGACATGCACAGCAGCGGCGAGGCATCCTCCAGAGGGACAACGAGATGAGACATCAGAACTGAAATCGAACAGGTGAGAGTGAAGAGATCCGCAAAGAAAAGACAAAAATATAGCTAAAAAGAGTAGAGGAGTCGCTGAGCGCCGGCGTGGAAGCCAGACGCCAGCGGCGGAGAGAGTGCGTCGGTGAAAGCAGCAAGCAAGAGAGAGTTTTAGCAGAGAGAAAGAATTAGAGAGAGAAGCTTTTTTTGGAATAGAGCTCTCTTCTCTTTTAAAATTTCAGTTTGGTTCGATAATCGGTTTTTTCATTTCAATTTTCGTTATTATTATTTTGGTTTTCTATTTTAATTCGGTTAGATAAAATTTTATTAATTTTCGATTTATTCGGTTAATTTTAACAAATTCGATTAGTTTAATATAGTATAAAATAAAATTATCTGTTCAATCGATTTATTGTCATCGAACTGAAAATCGAATTAAAATTCAGAGCCGATCCTGAGATTTTAAAGGCCGCAATATAAAATGGAAAATATGGGTCTGTTCTTAAAACAAAATTTTGAAAATGATCCGATTCTTAAAGTAAAATTTTGAAAATATAATATGGACCGCAAGCTCGTGCTTGGCCTCGGAACTGACCTGCTAAAATTTAGTGTCTACATATCAATTTGCTCTAAATTAAGTTAACCAAACCGAAATAACCGAACATCAATCCTGTTAAAATACCCACACCTAGCAGTCTAGCACAAACCATTATGGTAAGTTTTGGTTAAGATTTTTTTTTCTTGTCGTCAAATTTATTACCGTTTATAATATAATATGAAAATATCTCCTAAATACCACTTAAATTAATCGTGGAACAAATATATTTTACATTATCAATTATTCTAAAAAATATTATTAAAATTTTTTTCTTCTTAAAATAATTAAGAATTATTTTTTATTTTTGGATTCACTTAAATTTAATTTAAAATTATAAAGTTGTTTTTATATTAGTAGTATTTTTGAATTAAGTTCTATGTAATAATATTATTTCTACAATTTGATTATATACAATTTAATAACATAACTTTAGGAATTTTTTGTGGTAAGAAAAAACATTTTATAGTATTTATTAAAGTGCAAGCGAAAAATGATGATTTCTAAAGCGATTAATTTGCAGTTATTTCATTGAAAATCCCGACTTCGTGCACGGTGGTTTTTGAAGTTCATTGTCGGAGTCCACTACCCACTTCGGAAATATGGTTACTGGAAGTTTCAATTTCATTCACGATTGCCGTTTCCAACGAAAAATCTTCTTTATGACCCACGATTTCGCAATCTACTTTATAACTTTGCTGGAAATTTTTAACTTTGCACTCTATCTCAAATTCTTCTTCAACATTATCTGCCAATCATGTCTGAAAATGTTCGTCGCTCAATCCAGAATCTGAACTTGGGGCTAATGATCCTCTGGTGGTGCTCCCTAAGGATGTGGCGAGTCGAGCGGCTTACGAAACCAATTCATCATCATCGGACGTCCACTCATCCCTCGAAGATAGAACATTCGCTCGATAATTGTGAATTTTCCAAGGAGTTGGGGCCAGGTTGGTTTATTACGGGCAAGAATCATAGAGGGCAATCGCTTTCAATTCGTTTTCTCATATGAGGAAGCAATGGAGATGGTTTTACAAAGAGGTTCTAGGGCATTCTCTGATCGAATGTTGGTCCTACAAAGATGGAGACTTGGGTTTAATCCAACCCTCAATCATATCCCATTCTGGATACAGGTGAGGGTCAATATTTGAATCGCCCAGTAGTTGAGCATATTATTGCGGCTATAGGTCAAGTTATGGAGATTGAGTTCAATCCGAATATGGAATTCCGTATGGAATATGTGCGTGTGCGTATCAACTGGAATGTGGAACTTCCACTCAAATTTCACATGAACTTTCAATTCTATCCTGGTGTTAATACTCTGCTCCAATTCCGCGTTGAAAGATTGAGGGATTTTTGTGATATTTGTGGTCTTCTAACTCACGATACAGAAGATTGCTTACTCCCGAATGGAGACATCGATGATGCACCTGAAGATGATGATGATGATGAGGATCTAAAAGCTAATGGTTTTATACTACCATCTGAAAATCATGAAGTCATCATAAGGGAGATTCAAGATGATGAGGCAGAGGGCTCTGCGGATGCTATTGTCAATATGGTTGAAGATTCTCCAGACACAGAGACATTACCAACTGATCCAAGTCTGCCTACAACTCAAAAGAGAGAATTCACTGATGAAGCAGACCCAAGTACATCCAAGCAAAACGAGGCAGAGACATCAATTAATGTTCAAATCACTACAACTTCAACCAACACATCAACAAATGAACAAGGAGGCGCGGTGGGCCCAATACCACCACCTGAAAAATGAGGACACTTTCTTGGAATTGTCGAGGTTTGGGAAATGACCTGGCAATTCGACATCTAAAGGAGTTGACAAGATGTTTTCTCCCATATTTCATTTTCCTAATGGAAATCAAACAACAAGACCTTTATGTTTCTCAAGTTGTTAATGATATAGGTTATAGTAGTAGTAGTATTATATACTCCTTAGGATTAAGTGGTGGTTTAGTTCTTATGTCGAAAACTAATCTTAAAGTTTTTGTTTTAAGTCACAATTCCCATGTAATTGATGTCCTAGTTGATCTTAATGGAATCCTTTTTAATTTGTCTTGTGTTTATGGACACCCTCAAATGAATCAAAGACAAGTTGTTTGGGATGAATTAGAAACCATGGCCACTACTCGTATTGGTCCCTGGATATGTATTGGAGATTTTAATGAGATTTTGGATAATACTGAGAAGATATGTGGTATTACTAGACCAGAACGCAGTTTCAAGGCATTTAGACGTTTGTATCAGTCGTGTGAATTTAGAGATCTTAATGCAATAGGTGATAAATTCTCTTGGGCATGAAAGAGATCAGATATGGATATACTTTGCTATGTTGATCGCACATTGGTAAATTATGAATGGCTTCATATTTTTTCATCTTCATATACATAATTCCTAGAGTTAGGTGTGTCAGACCACATACATGTACTTACCCGATTCCTGTCTAGTCCAGAGACACCAGTACATTGTTTTAAATATGATCATAGGCACTTTGAAGATGCTTCTTTTCGTAACATAGTAATACAAGGCTGGCAAGATTTTTGTTCTACTGGCTCTGTTTAATCAAGATTACAAACGTGTAGATCATTTATTTCAAGATGGAGTCACACAAGGAGAAGGACTGCAAAGGACGATATTATCCTCTACAAGCATCAACTTAATATTGCAATCATTATTGGTTCATCAACCACAAGGATTCACAATTACAGAAGACTTTTAAACTGTGCCTATGTAAAGGAGGAAGCCTGCTGGAAGGTTAAAAGCAGAAACAATTGATTGCAATGTGGAGATAGAAATTCAAGATATTTCTTCCAAGTCACAAAGCAACGTCAAGCCAAAAATAAAATCTGGAGTATGTCTTAAAGGATAAAGATGGAGTGATGCAAACAAACACACAAGAAATTTTAGAGATAACATATGATTATTTAAAAAAATTGTTTCAATGTTCCACAACCTATCCTAATAACTACTTCCATGTCTTTAATGGGTTGCCAAGACGAGTTACTGCAGAAATGAACACAAAGCTTACAAGGCCGATTTCAAAGGAGGAAATGGATACTGCAATTTTTTCAATTGGTGCCATCAAAGCACCCGATCCTGATGGCTTTAATGCAGTTTTTTATCAACAATTCTGGAATGATATTAAGGACTCAGTTTACACTGAGGTTTTCAGGTTTTTTGAGCATTATCAGTTAGATCCTACAACCAATCACTCAAATATCTGTTTACTGCCAAAGTCAGATAATCCAAAAGAAATGTCAGATTTTAGACCAATATCTTTATGCAATGTGAGCTATAAGATAATTTCTAAAGTCTTGGTGAATATATTGAAGGGTCTCCTACCATCTTTAATATCACAAGAGCATGCTGCTTTTATTCCCACCAGAATAATTACGGACAATGTTTTGATAGCTCATGAGCTTCTACACTCTCTGAAAGTCTGCAAAAGATGCTCTACTGGATTCATGGCCATTAAAATTGACATCTCTAAAGCCTATGATCGTTTGGAATGAGACTTTCAACAAGAAACAATGTTTCAAATGAGTTTTTCTTTAAAGTGGGTTCAATGGATTATGCTTTGTGTACGATCTGTTACATATTCTACCTTGATTAATGGTGTTCCTCGTGGTTTTATTAAACCAGAGAGGAGATTACGACAAGGTGATCCTTTGTCCTCTTATTTGTATATTCTTTGTTCTGAAGTGATGAGCCACATGATGCATAAGGCAATTGAATTAAAGCGACTACGAGCCATTAAGATCAGTCAAGCATGCCCTTCAATCAGTCATTTATTTTTTGCAGATGATGCACTTTTTTTCTGTAATGCTAATATAAACTCTGCAAATACCTTACTGGATATATTCAAGCAATATGAGCTAGCTTCTGGACAACTTATTAACCGATCTAAGTGTAGTACTACCTCCATTCCTAAAAGGATGATGTTTTGGAGTTTTTACGTAGATTAAGGAAATCAATTTTTTCTTTACTTTATGTCTTTATTTTAAAATGTTTTCACCTAAAACATCATCCTTTTAGAAACAAAACTAAATTCTAAAACATCCTCCTTTCAGGAACGGAGGGAGTATTACTTTTGGTTCTAAAATTAGTCCTGATCAGCGAACTAGATTGAGACGACTTCTCAACATTCATAATGACGGTGGAACAAGTAAATATCTTGGCTTGCCGGAGATGTTTGGACGAAAGAAATGTGAGCTTTTTCAATATATTGTGGAAAAAGTCCAACAAAGAACTGGTCGAAGAGGTTTTTATCCCCAATTGGCCGAGAAATTCTATTGAAATCAACAGCATTTGCTATGCCTCTGTATTCAATGAGCTTCTTTAAACTTTCAAAAGGTCTTATTGTTGATATAGAAAGATTGATTGCCAAATTCTGGTGGTCAAAATCAGTCACATATCACACAAGATCACTTCATTGGTTAGCTTGGAATCGTATCTCTACTCCCAAATCAGAAGGAGGGTTGGGATTTAGGGACATAGAGCAGCTTAACAATGCTCTATTGGAAAAAAAATTTGGAGAATACACCAATTTCCTGATTCTTTACTAGCAAAAACTTATAAAGGTCGTTATTTTCATTCTACTTCTGTATTTGAAGCATCTGCAGGCACAAACTCTTCATTTGGATGGAAATCCTTGCTTCATGGCAGGAATCTATTGAAGCTAGGTCTTAGTTTTAATGTGGGCGATGAGGCTTCAGTAAAACTTTGGACTGACCCATGGCTTCCGTTATTTCCGCCTAGGCCACCAAGACCAAGTGTGACTGTAACATAACCTAACTTACTGGTTAGTAGTTTACTAGATGATTCAAACAAGTGGCGACATGATAGCTTAACTCAATGGATTCACGAGGATGATGTACCACTTATCTTAGCAATAAAACTACCATATGTGAAGGTGCCTGACAAACTAATGTGGCGTTCAACTCAAATGGAGATTATAGTGTTAAAACAAGTTATAGGGTTGTAACACATTCTAAGAACAACCAACCTACACTTTCACCATTACCAGAAGAAGTTTCAGTCAAAAAACAAATATGGAATCTAAATATCTTGCCAAAGATCAAATATTTTTTGTTGAGAGCAATATCAAATGTGCTTGCAACAAAACATAAGCTACATCGAAGACATCTTATTGGTAATGCTAATTGTAGTTTATGTTCTGGTACAAAGAGTTTGGAGCATATATTCTTTCATTGCCCTGTGATAAGCGAAGTTTGGACCACTTTGGGTTTACCCAACCAATAGTTGTTTCATGAAGAGGAGCCGTTTCTCATCAAGATTCAACATCTTTTTCCACATTACCAGTATTGTACTGATTCACTTAGAGGACTAACACCATTTTGGGCCCTATGGAACATTTGGAAGGCAAGGAACAAGTATGTCTTGCAAAACAGGCACACATCAACTGCATAAATTGTCCAACACAATATCTTTGAAGCAGAGGAATGGTTAGTAGCACATCCAACGAACTTAAAGAAGAAGGGGGAAATACCATTTTCTATTTGGAAAAAACCAGCGTTGTCCTGGATTAAATGCAACTTTGACGTTGCTTTTCATAACCAACACTCGCACGCATACGGAGGCTGAATATTTCGAGACTCAAATGGCCATTATTATGGTGCTAGGCAAGCTACGGGTGACCGAGTATCATCTCCAATCCAAGCTGAAGCACAAGCCTTAATCTTGGCAATGCAGAATGCGTGGACAAAAGGGTATAGGAAAGTGATCCTTGAAGGAGACAATCAACTCTTAATTAACATTTTTTCACATAACCATTTTCATACTCACTTGGAGAATTGGAGACAAAATTACTTACTATGGAAGAACAAATTTGAGAAGGTTCAATGAAAGTGGATATCTCGACACTCGAATAAGGCTGCTCACATATTGGCAAAATCACAATCGACTTGTAGTCTTTAAATCTCATTATTTTGTCCCTTCTTGCATAACCCATGTTTTACATGAAGACATTATCCTATCATCTATTTAACTAGCGAAGTTATTTGTGACAAAAAAAAGTATTTTTGAAAGTTTATTCTTAATAATTTATGCGACTACGGAATTAACGGTTGTCAGTTACTAGAAGCAGAGCAGGGGAAGGAGTTTGAAATTCACTAATTATTCCAAGTATCCATTAAAATAACTAACTATCAATTAATGGAAAGAATAGGTGGAGGAAGATTCGCAGAGAGAATGAAACGATTAAGTCCATTGAGGACCAACACATGCTCTAAAACTAGCTACAAAACGCAGTGTTTTGGAGTTACAGAGTTCGTTCATAAGAGGAAGAATGAAATGAAACATACGTATACACGAGCCTTAAACCTTGGATTCTCTAAACAGAACTACAGAAGCTCTCTACCTATTATAATATATATGAGGCACGACACCAATAAGTTTGGCTTCATCATAACTTAAGTCTTATCTATTTCATACCAGATTCCAAGTTATATATAAAAATATTATAATAAAAACCATGAATCTACTCCCTGACTTTTGGACGAAAACAAAACGGTCCCTCATACTACTTATAACAAATTAAAAGGAGCATTGGCATTACCCAAGTCGTCGTCCTCCTCCTCCTCCTCCTCCTCGCTGCTATAATTAGAACTCAAGGAAGAAGTGCTGCCGTCTGAACATACCTCTTCTGAGCTGAGATGTTATACAAACACACAACCATTTAAATTATCTACCACAAAAAAAAAGCCTAATAAACACAACCTGAAAATGATGAACCTTGATGATGCTGCTGCTGATGATGATGATGATGATGACGATGATGATGGAGACGATGATTGTGATTTGAAATTTGCCACAAATGTGAAATTTGGTCTTTGTTTCGTCAGCTCATCAATAGGAAATCTATAACAAACAACAATGTCATCTATATCAATAACTTTTTTAAAAAATGAACAAACCGTTGGCTAACAAAATCCAATAGATCCAGTACTTTAGGTCAATAGTTCTACCGCCTCCATCAGAAACTAAGCCGTTCATATTTGATACGTCCTATAGGAGAAAAAGGAGTTAGTTACTCATATCATATGCAAATTTACCAAAAACTAGTAAATTTCCTGAAGCAACTTACAATGAGCCGAATGAATTTGAAGTCTCCGGCAAGTAATGAATTCAGAAACAGCAAAACTTCTCTCTGAATGCCCCAAGTACAGCCAAAACTCATGAGTGTCACAATAAGACCGAGGTGTAAGATTTTATAACACTACTAGTGTTTTATATCTTTTACCTCCTCTAAAGCATAGAAGTTGCGCAATATTAGAGTCTCAAGTGGACTGTCTCTGCAGCTATGTCCCAAATCCCTACCATCAAAAATCTTACACCTTAAGAAATTTGCTAATA
The DNA here is from genome assembly GCA_900406375.1 of Iberis amara. Classification (NCBI taxonomy): domain Eukaryota; kingdom Viridiplantae; phylum Streptophyta; class Magnoliopsida; order Brassicales; family Brassicaceae; genus Iberis; species Iberis amara. The sequence goes on along the minus strand of OVAV01000529.1, from coordinate 3,401 downwards.
CACACACTTCAGGATATCATCATTAAACACATAGTCAAACAAAACGAACCTTAAAAAGCAACCATTAAGAACTCCTTGTGTTTGAGAGAGATTCATGTACTTCAGTTTCCGAAAACCCTGCAAAAACCATCACAACATTTTTTTGGTTTGTAAGAACGTATAGGTGGTACCGCACGAAAAAGACAAGAAAGATCAACAAAGCTAGAAACATCATACCTTAATTAGTTTTTGGGCTATTGCGTCATTTAGCCGAAAACGTAGAAGTGATAGCGATATTAAGTTGGGGCAATTATCCACAAATTCTAACAAGCTTGAATCTGTTGGAAGGCCTATTCTACCAGAGAAAAAGTAGGTACCTTTGAGCAATCACTCTCATGAACTACAAAAAGAAAAGCTTCTACTGGAAACATTACCTACTCCACTATAAGTCTCTATGAATAGGTGCTCTATCAAGTGACAACTTCTCGTGAGAGACACTAACTGTTCTAGTGGATTTTTGTTACCTGGAACACTAAATAATGCAGACAATTCTACAGTGACGAATCAACAGAAGTAATGAAAGTGGACAGACATTGAAGAAAATAGAATCAAAAGCATAGAGGATAGTGCCTCCAGGCAAAGCAACAGTGAAAATGGAGAATTCCTGAATTTGAGAGGATCCAAGACAACTTACAGTCCGACAATCTTCAAATCAGTGAGATTCGAACAGGCTGACAACACAGGAGACAAGGACTCGCAATCCACCATAATGAGATAGTAAAGGTGTAGGCTTCTCAAGAGACCCCTAGTTGAATGGAAGTATACAATAGCACTTAGAAGATGTGATACAAAAGTTACATAATCTCCAATAACAGGTTTGGTACATAAATTTCACTTGTATAAATTTGTAACGTAGCGAATACCCAGCAAAGCCATGATTAAAGGTGAGTGGGGTAAGACAGGCTCTTGTGAGAGTAGATCCAGCATAGGAAGAGATAGAACCAAGTTTAATTGATCTGAAAGGATAAACAAAACCTGAGAGATAATTATATATAGTCATAGACCACAAATTTCCACTACAAAATAAAAACAGAAAGAGAAAATCTCACCTGAGCTCTTTTCCAGCCCGATGGATCATTTTACAAACAACTAAATTATCGACATGCTTGGCAGTCATTGTCAGGTCGATATGGGAGTAACATACACTATCCATGGCACACTTGTTGAACATTGTGCAGCATGCAGAAACTTGCATTAAAGACTTTGTATCAAGCATTGAAAAAACCTGAATATGCCATACAAATCTATTATGTATCACATAAAAAAACACATTCCATGCACACAATATAATTTGTGCATTCTAAATTTATTGCATTGATTATGAGATCAGCGGGTGGAACACAAGCATAAAACATCGTCTACAAATTCAACCAAATGGGTAGAGAAACAGGGCAACCATTCAAAGAACAGCTACATGGTATGAGAATTCTTAATTTGTTACCTTAATGGTTAGTTCAGGGAAGAGAGGCCAGGATTTGGAATTTTGGAGGGTGGTGCGTTTCCTGATGCGACGTTTGGTGGACTTATAAAGAAGTGATGCAAGTTGGAGAGTATGATCCAGGAAGCGATCCTGATAGAATTCATCACTGGAAGTTCCAGCTGCTGAGAGGATAAGTTTATCAAGCACTCGATCAAAAGAGCAGCCAATGGAGAGTGGTGAGGAGAACAAAGGCAAGTCTGACAATGAAAGGAAAGAAGAGATAGTCATATCAATGTCGCTTTGGTTGAAACCTGAAGCAATAGGGAGGGAACTAGCATTTTCTATGGAGGAGGTAACCGAAGGCAAAGGGATATGGCAAGGTCGTTTGGGATTTGGAGTGTCCATGACATGGAACGTTAAAAGAGAGTTTCTCTGAAAAAAGGTGAATGCAAGACAGATATAGTCTAAATAAAGGCCCAAACTATCGTCTGAGCTTTCATGTAGAACATATCTCGCTCTCACTGTAAGTCTGCAACAAATTATTCATCCCTGACGATAAATCTACAAATACCAAAGTGATAAATTCAAGTCAGTGCCACCAATTATACATCAAAAGAAAAATGTATGGGCAGAAAACAATAAAGCCACCAATGTATTCCCAATTACAAATCCTATAACGCATAAACTCAACATCAACCTTTTCTCCTCTAGTTCATGTGGGTGTAGCATAAACAGTCTATGGCATACTCTGTATAAACACTCGAAAGTATCTGAAATCACGATAAAGCTTTCAAAATTTTCCTTCAAAAGAAGGATTTAAGGAACAACGCTCTTAATCATCGTCAAAATCGATTAGAAAAACGCACAGAACAATGAAGAAAAACGATGTACAATTTCATCAACAATGCATTGTGTTTTTTAGACATAGATCATGGTTGCCAAAATCCAAAAATACTGAACAATTTTTTAGTACTAACTGTTGCTTACATTCATAATGACATCAGCCGCGATACAGCAACCGTTGGGAAAAATGGAGAAGATGCGATCCGAAGTAGAGAATACGATCAAACAACGAGCCGATCCTCAGTTGCAATATCTCCGTCGGATGTGGCGGCTACGGCTATGTTTACTGCGGAGACAGAGAAGATCTCTCGTAGGAGAAATTGATGGAAGAACGGCGATCCTGACGGAGATGTGGTCCACTTTAATCTTGGAACAGAGGACTTCGCTAGGGTTTGGGATCGGAGAGAAGAAGAATGAAAGCCTCTCCTACTTCATCGTCCTTATTTTTTTTTTTTTTCCCTCTAGTGCTTTTAACCGAAACAAAGATTAAACACAAAGCAAACCAAACGAAAGCAAGGCGAGAAAGAGAAACCGCAGAGTAAAAAGGCCACAAGTGGCAGTTCGATAAAACAGATCTGAAAAAAGAAAACAAAACCTACCCAAACACTAATGGAAATTCGCCACAGCAATAGACCCAAGAGACTGAACTATATATCCAAGAGCAAGAACCTTAAAAGTGCGCATAAAAGGAAACCACTGAAAAGCTGCAGAAGAAGGAAGCTGAGTCAGGAAGAAGATGACGGCGCACCACTAGAAACGCCCAGCACCCTGACAGGACTAAGTAAGCAACTCTTTAGACGTCCCAGCTAACGGCTTCAGGAGCAGCTATTCTTAGAGAAAGCACTGAAAAGCAAGCCGAGGATTAAGAGAGCGAGCATCACTGCTGAAGCGAAGAACCAAACCGAAGAAC
>OVAV01000528.1:0-17745 GCA_900406375.1 Iberis amara | reverse complement strand
TGAACATATCGAATCTGAACTACAATGCATGATCGAATTATATAAATACGGCAGGAGTTTGTCTTTAGTAATTCGAGCATAGCGATCTAATACTTTGGGAGGAGATTAGTCTATTGTCGTCTTTTGGGTTGGGAGCTATTTTCAGTAATCAATCCTGCATGTTAACCTTGCCTTTTAATCTGAATACCTGTGGAATACCCTATTGCGTAGCATTTTCGTTATTTGCTTTACAACCGTCTTTATTTTATCGTTTTTGCCATTTTTCAATCACAACTACTATTTTATCCGTTCTTAGCTAAGTTCTAATTTAAACTGAGAGTTGTACATTCTTGTTCTCTGTGGATTCGATCCCTCATATACTACTGCATTTGTTGTGCACTTGCAATGAATATATTTGGGTTAAAACCTGAGTGTATCAGGAAACTTGTGAAAATTTACAACGTCGTCATGTTCGTGTCTCTAATATATGCCCTCGGTGTCAGCAAGCAGAGAAGTCTTCGAATCATATCTTCTTTCTATGCTCTCATTCAAATTCAGTTTGGTCAATGCTTATGAATCAATATCCAATACTATCTGACTCTTTGAATGATGTAGGTCCTAAATTTCAGGTGCTTATAGATCATAGTAAAGATCAGACACTTTGTCTAGATCAACAATTGCTACCTTTTTGGGCCTTTTGGAGAATATGGAAGAGTAGAAATGTCAAAGTTTTCCAGCATATTAATACTCCTTGGCGTAAAGTCTTGCGGCTAGCATCTTCGGATGGTATTGAATGGAATAATTCTATAGCCTTCTTACACTCTTTCTCTGGTTCAAGTGGTACTTCTCACTCCCCTCATTTTGACGTACCTTCGGTTTGGAAATGCCCACCTCCTGGTTGGGTAAAATGCAACTATGATTCTACATTTTTATCACAAACGGATCAACCAACAACTGTCTGGATTTTCCGGGATTGTTTGGGTTATTTTTTGGGAGCCGCGAAAGCTACACTGTCATGTGTCGGTTCTGCTTTTGAGGCAGAACTTCAAGGTCTTTTAGGAGCGTCTCACCATTCATGGTTGCGGAATTTTAAAAACGTCATTTTTGAAGGTGATTGTCAACAAGCTGCACTGTTAATGGCCTCACCGACATCACACTTTGATTTCTATAACTAGTATAGAGAAATTTCTCGTTGGACTTCCAATTTTAGTGACATCCGGTTCAATTGGGTTCCCCGTTCGACAAACATTCATGCTGATCATCTTTGTAAAAGTAGCTCTGTCTCTTTTTCTTTTTGTTATTTTAATCAGATTCCTTTTTGTATATCAAATGTTTTGTATGATAATTCTGTAAACTTTTAGCCTTTTCAATAAAGTTGTGTTTANTTTTTAAAAAAATTGTTTTTAAAAAAAAAAAAAAAAAAAAAGAATGAAGAATCCTGATAAAGGGCCAAAGAAACAATTTCCTCAACAGCCCATTAATTAAACCCGGACCCGAACTTGAATGCGAAACCGGGTTTTAAATCCTGGACCGTAACTGATACACTGACCTAGAATTTGGTGGGGGAATTGATTCTTATCCACAATTCAATCTTCTCCCATTTCTTCTTCATTGCAGGCGTTAATGGCCGCTTCGTTCTCTCTCACGAGCTTCATTTCCTTCATTTCTCCATTCAAATCTCAGACGAAAGCTACTCCGCCTCCAAGTCTCTCTCTACCTTCTCCGGTAGTCTCCCATAGGCGGAGGAATGATCTCACAATCGAATCAATGGCGGTCGAGGAGCCTTCTTCCACCGCTTCACTATCCTCCGAACTTTCCTCTGTGATATGCCCATCGCTCGCTTACTCGAACACTCTCTTCTTCAGTTCCGGCTACAACGTGCAAGTGTTTGTCGAAGATAACGAGTCAGAGGAAAGGCTCGTGAATCGGTTTAGAAGGGAAGTGATGAGAACAGGACTTATTCAGGAATGTAAGCGAAGGAGATACTTCGAGAACAAACAAGACGAGAAGAAGCGGAGGACTCGTGATGCAGCTAAGCGTAATAAGAAAAGGTTTTTGCTGAAATTCATAGCTTCTATCTCTGATAATTGTTCTACTAAATCTGCTTTAGAGTGATTGATTTAGGTATCGATATTTAATTTTCAATGATGGCTTCTGCAAGTTATGAGGATTTGAAATCTTTCACTGTCTCGTAGCTTATAAGGATTGAAAGAGCAGAGACATTTCAATTAGTGAACTTTTCTTGGTGGGTTTGTTGTGCAGGCGTCCTCAAGCAAGGTTTACTCAAGAAACCAGAGAAGAAGCAGCAGCAGCAGCAGCAGCAACCAAGAGTAAGAAAAAGGAGGAAGATGAAGATAATTGGGAGATGCCTGATGGAGATGTTCCTTCTTGAAACATGATTTTCAGTAAATGATATCCTCTTTTAATTCCCAAATTATCCCAGTACATTGTATGTTGAAATGCGTTTACTTTTCATATAAATTGCTTCTGGTAATGAGTTCTTACAAGTTATAATTGTTGAGGCATCTATATTTCAATTCCATGGGTGTGTGGTGTGTCTAACGCTTCACACTTCCTTAGTTCCTCTCTTATTGTGTTGGTGGGCTTTTTAATTTTATAGCTCATATGTTTAGGCCAATCTTGTTTTTAACATAGTTGCTTTTTTAGATTTTTCACAATCCATATAACCCATCTTCACTATCGTTCACCATGTTGCACCACTGTCATAATCACTTGCACCATCGTCATTCATTCTTCTTGTCATTCTCCCTGCCATCATATGGAACTTCTTCTGCTATCGGATTAGCTCGGGCATTAAAAGCTTCAATAAGACTATCAGATTGATTCGGACCTATTGCACAAGCTTGTGTACAAACACCTACACCACACTCAGGTATATATTTTTTCATACACTCCAGGACATGCTTCAACTGATCATGCAAAATGTTAAGTTGATTCTCCATTGTCACTTGATTAGCAGCAGTAGCAACAACATATGAACTCTCTAATAGCAACAACATATGAACTTTCTCCCCATTCAAAAGGTGATGAACCACCAACACCAAAGATCCTGCTTCTATTCAGCTGAACAAGCTACAAAATAAAAACCGAGTGATATTTTTAAAATGTCTGCTAAACTTAAAAGGAGAAATGAGAATTTATAACAATGATCAATCACATAATTACTCTATACTAATTTTAATTCCAAACTATCCATGAAATTAAATTATAAATGCCAAAAATGCATAAGTGATAACCATGTAAAACTACTTGGTATTGTGAAGACTAATCCTAAAACAATGTATGTATGAAGACCAAAGCTTGATCCTAATTAATAACCATGCATGTAACACTACACAAGTTCACAAAAGTAGTTGTTCTCATGTATATTTCGTCGTCCTCCGTTTAGCTAATTATCGTGCCTCCGGTACCACCCGTGTTACATCCGATACCACCGGTGTTACCGCCATAACCTCCTGAAGCAGATAGATCCTCGATCTGCCTTTGCAATTCCACATCAGCTATCATATGTGTTTCTCGGGAACACGTAACATAGACAGTTCAACTCTCTCTCTTTTTTGTCTCTGCAAAAAAACCGGAACAATTAATACATTTTGGAAATATAAACATAAAATTAAATATTGTTTACAGTTTACTTACTATGAGTTCTCTCACTCGGTTGTAAGACCAGGCTACGGATACATGAGCGTGCGACCCGTGCCCATCATGATCCTATTCTGGGATGCAATTCGGCTTCTCCACTTTGATTCATCACTATTCCAGTATTCCATCATCGCATCACAAAATGCCCCGCTAATCCACTATGGTCTTCTACCCGAAGTCTTGGACTTTGAGATCATGTTTCTCAGCCGGTAGCTGTAGTGTGATACCATAGTTGATAAACCTGCATTCTGTCCTCCGGTAACCAATAGAAAGATTGATGCAAAAAAGACATTAACAATATTCATTAGCAAATAAAAATTTAGGATAGTTTGTGTATATAAAATGAGCTGCAAATTTCAACTTGACTTACAATGAACTCTCCCCACCATTTGTTGAGGGCCTCACGTGGGACCACATATATATTGTACCACGGACCATTAAAATATCTTCGAATGGCAGAAATGATCACCCGACAAGGGTTGTTATCATAACCAAACCTAAGAATACTTACTAATTAATCTTATATATCTGAAGCTTGATAAATTCATAATCCTTAATAAATCCATCTAAGCACAACAAAACCAGCTAAGCACAAAATACAAACTACAATATATTCTATTATAATTATCAACTAAAACACATTAACACAAATAATCTATTAACAAGTACGTATATTTACAGGAAACAAAAAGTTTTTATGAGAAATTGCTAAATTTTTTTCCACAATTGCTACTTAATAATACATGTTTTTATTATAGATATATAAAATCATTAATGTTAATAAAATATCATAATCAAGCACAAAATAAAAATGAAATGAATTATACCTTATTATGTTTGAGTCTACTTTAACAAACAATATATTTTATAAACAAACTACTAAAACCAATAAAATAGAGGACATAAACAGCTAAAATTAGCAGATTAAAAAAGGTTTATATTAAACAGCTAAAATTAACAAACAAAAAAAACAGGTTGGATACTAATCATATACCATTTTGTCTCAGTGGATCGAGAACCGGCATAGACAGCCTAGCCTCCAGGATAAAGAGTTATTAAAATAATCATTTCTCCAACGTCGCCCATGCCACGCCCACGACCAGAAGCTCTGCCACCGCGTCTAGGATAGCCACCACAACCAGGAGCATGTCTAGAACTGCCACCTCGACCAAGAACACGTCCAGCACCGCCACCACCAAACCCTCCTCTCCCTTGCATCTTACAAATAGAATACGAAAATGTTATAAATGTTTTGAGCAAAAAAAAAAATCTAACAAAATTATAATTAAAGCTGATCCACCTAAAACGGAATAAACAAGAAACGAGTATCCGAAAGAATGGAACTGGGGTATTCAAGAAAAAGTTAATATTTTGGAAAACATAAAGCAAATAAGGGAAAAACCACGAAAAACTCTAACCTATAGCGAATATTCAGACAACACACAAAAAAACTTGTACTATTAGAAATATGCCCTACAACTAAATACATCATAAATATTTCTGTTCTTTATTTGGGACAACATACGAAAAAGAAACATAAAGAAGTCTTGATGAACTGAACACTTTTTGTAGAAGAAGACAATATTGCAGGTATAATAACAAGAAGAAAAAAAATATTCTCATCTTAGAAAAAGATTTTGAGTCCGACATAAAGAAGGAAGATGATTTTGGGTCAGACATAAATTAAAGGAAGAAATGACTGATACTGGGAAATTGAAAAAAATTAAAAGAAGAAGNTTTTTTTTTGTCTCCATAATATTAATTTAGCAAAAGAGTTTGACAATGTTAAGGAGAATTACATGATCTTGCGGCTATAGCTGAATCATTAACTAAAGATAAGTCATTTCTAGGGACATAACCAAAAGATAGAACTTTGCATTTGGAACTTAAGCAGAATATATCCTGCACAGTAATAGTAGTCCTGGAAGAAGCAATAGAAGTTGAAGATGCCGAAACTAGAGAATGGTGCAATAGCTTCATTAGGCGTTGGTTATCATTATAAACTTTGAAGTTGGTAACTCCAAAACGAAGCATATGTAGAAGACCTTCACGGACTGCAACTGCTTCCGCATGAAAAGCTGAGTCGGTTGAAGTATATGAAGCTGATCCACTTGATATGAGTCTGCCACCATCAATTAAAGCCCAGACAATCCCAATACGATCATGCTCTGATAACCAGGAAGCATCTGTTAAAAGAATAGGACAATGATTAGATGTGAATGAGACAGCACTTGTGTCTGATAAGAATTGTGGCTGAGGAATAGTAATCTCCTGTAAAGAAGAATGCCATTGAAAGGAATCAGTTAAAGCTTTGTTAATGTAATCAGGGATACTCCATTTAATTCCTTGGAAGATCAAGGCATTACGCCCTTTCCATATCCTCCATAAAGTATAAGCTCTTAAAGTAGCTGGATGCAAGAGAGTGGAAGTATCAGAAATAGCATTGGCAGATGAAGGAGCTTGATCAATGTTGAATAGCAATGTCAAGTTAAGGATATGGTTGTGAAGAGAAAACTGCTCCACCGGGACTGAAGTAGGTAAGAGTTGCCAAATTTCTTTGGTTACTCGGCAAAGGAAGAAGAGGTGATTGACAGACTATGATTCTTCACCACATAGTGGACATAGTTGGTGTAAACATACACCTCTTCTTTGTAAATCAGTTCCAACAGCCAGAGCTCTATGTATGAGTCTCCATAAGAAGTGGTGTATCTTCAGTTGAACTGAGAGGGTCCATATGGTTTTTTTCAAAGCCAAAGTAAGCCTATGATGTTCATCAGTTGCTGTTACAAGGCTTGATTGCAGAAGAAAATGATAGCCTAATTTTACTGAGTATAAGCCATCTGATGAGTATCTCCACATTGGTTTATCTTCACAGCCCGTTTGAGAAGGCTTGAATTGCTGCACCAAAGTTGCATCTGTGGGGCTAAGCAATTGCTGAACTCTCTGAGGACACCAATCATTACCATAAGCATTCAATAATGCTTCAACTTTAAGCTCAAAATGTATAGATGTGTGAGGCAATGGAACCGCAGGTGCAAAAGGCTCATTAGGCAACCAATTATCTTTCCAAACCCTTACCCTTTTACCATTACCAATAAGCCAATAAATGCCAGATTTAATCAGTTGAAGTCCTTGAAAGATGCTTCTCCAAGCATATCTAGGACTGGAGTGCAATTGGGCATCTAACATGGAGTTTTTGGAAAAATACTTAGAGCTATAAACCTGAGCAAGTAGAGAGGCAGGTTGAGTTAGAAGTCTCCACGCTTGCTTTGCTACTAGAGCAATATTAAAAGCTCTAAAATCTCTAAATCTTATGCCTCCTGCAAGCTTAGATTGGGAGATTTTGTTCTAAGAGACCCAGTTAATCTTACGATTCTCTGAATTGTTACCCCACCAGTAGCTTCTCATCATACTTGTGAGCTTCTTGGTTATGCTTTGAGGTAGTACAAAACAGCTCATCATATAAGTTGGTAGTGTTGTAATAATGGACTTAAGGAAAACTTCTTTGCCTGCACAGGATAGCATTTTAGAGGTCCAACTATTGAGTTTGTGTTTAACTCTCTGCACTATAACTGAAAACACCTCTGATCTGTTACGGCCAATGACTAATGGCAAACCCAGATATTTACCAAAGCCTCCCACTTTACTGATGTTGGTAAGATTTTGGATAGTGGTTCTCAGAGAAGAAGGACAGTTTTTGCTAAAAAGCAGATTAGATTTACCAAAGTTAACCTTCTGTCTTGCGTAAATACCATATAGCCTGAGTCTATCCAACATGGTAGAAACTTCTGTGACATCTGCTTTACAAAAGAGCAAGCAATCATCCGCAAAAAACAGATGCGATATTGAAGGCCCATTCTTACTCGCTTTAAAGCCATGGATCAACTTAGACTTGACTAATTCTTGTATCAAATGAGATAAACCCTCAGCCACAATAATGTAAAGATAGAGTGAAATGGGATCACCTTGTCTAATTCCTTGATGTGGTCTTATGTTGCCAACAGGGCTTCCATTGTACAGAACTGAGAATGTTGGAGAGGTAATGCATAATTCTATCCACTTGCACCATTTTGCATCAAAACCTAATTGTCTCAGCATAAAAAGAAGGAAAGACCAGTTAACTTTATCAAAGGTTTTGGCAATGTCAAGTTTAAGGGCTAGGTAGGGTTGAGATCTTTTCCTGGTTGTCATTGAATGAAGCAATTCTTGAGAAATTAAAACATTATCAGTAATTAGTCTATTAGAAATGAATACAAACTGATTCACTGATATGATCTGATGAAGCCATGGTTTGAGTCTATTAGCCAATATCTTTGAAATAATTTTGTAGGCAACATTAATTAAACTAATTGGCGTGAAGTCTTTAGGATGCTGGGGGTGAGCAACTTTGGGAATTAAACATAAAAAAGTATGATTAATACCAGGGGGGATAATAGTATTGGTGAAGAAGTTGTTGACATAGGAAAAGATGGCAGAAGAGATGGTACACCAGTGATGTTTGTAGAAGCCTGTTGTAAAACCGTCAGGGCCAGGGGCTTTGTCATCTCCCATTTGCTACAATGCTGTCCAAATCTCAGCTTCCTGAACAGGCTTTGTAAGAGAGGCATTCATAACATCAGATACTCTAGGCTGCAATGAGGAGAATACATTGAAAGAAGAATCAGCCAAATCCTGAGTATCAGTGTATAAGTCAGTGAAATATTTAATAAGTAATTCCTGGACTTGAGGAGGTTCATGATGTAGATAGCCTTGAGCATCTTCAAGCATAATGATACGATTAATGCTCCTTCTCTGCTTCATATTGGAGTGAAAAAAAGCGAGTGTTTTTATCACCTTGTTGGAGCCACAATACTCTGATCTTAAGTCTGAAAAAGGCTTCTTCCTCCTTATGAGCAGCAGACAAAGCTGCCTTAAGCTGTCTAATATGAGCATAATCAGAAATGCTAGACTCATAAGCCTGATGAAGCTGTCTTTTCAATGTGATAACTGCTTGACTAGAATTGATTTGATGACTTTTCTTCCACTTAGATAAACCCTGCCTACAGTTAGTAAAAGCAGTAACAAATTGATCAGGTGGTAGGGAGGCACATTGTGTGTTCCATATACGAGCTACTTCATCATAAACATCCAGCTTGTCTTTCCATCTGTTATCATAGCGAAACAGAGGTGTACCCTTCCATGATCTTTTATTAGTATCTAATAAGAGTGGACGATGGTCAGATCTCCCCCATTTCAGCATCTTAACAAAAGCATCAGGATAAGAGTTGAGCCAGGTCACAGTTCCCATAACTCTATCAATTTGTGTTCTCACAATCTGACCATATCTGTTACCACACCAAGTGAATTGGCCATTGAAAGTAGGAACATCTAACAGACCAAGAGCACTAATGAAGGTTCTAAAGGATGTAAAAGAGGATTCTGTTCTGTAAGATCCACCTTGCTTCTCTTGCTTAGACTTTATATCATTAAAGTCCCCTAGATAAAGAGCCAATGCTTGATTACTACTTGAAGAACCAGAAGTGCTACTTAGATGCTGCCAAAATCTATTTCTGGAAAACTTATCTGGAGGTTCATATAGATAAACTAGCTTGAAACAAAGACCATCAGCTAATAACCAAAATTCAATATAATATGGTGATGATGAAGAGGGAGGCTGCAGATTAACTATATCAGTCCAAAATACTGCTAGACATCCTTTATTACCAATTGGAGCCACAGTAAAACAATGAGAGTAGCCCAATTGGTTACATATAGACTGAACAAAAGTATCACCATTCTTAGTTTCCGTAAGATATAATAAATCAGGCTGATATATATTCCTGATTTCAAAAAGACGACGAATTGTCAGGGCAAACCTCAAGCCCTGACAATTCCAATGTATGAGCCTCATTTGGTGAGGGGTGGCTTAGGGATATCCACCCTCCCCTTTTGAGAAATTGATTGAGTGTGCCTTGGTCTACTTGAAGAACTTGCATCATCTAACAGAGCTTGTTCAGCTTTACGTTTCATACCAGATTCAGACTGGTGACAAAGATGATAATGATCTGGAGATTGAGCATTGGCAAGCTGCTGTGGAGTAAACTTGGGCCTGATCTGGGGAGCTTGGACTTCTTCTAGTTGATGTTGAACAGGGGCAACAGCAACCTCAAGAGGGATATATTCAGGAGAATTTTCAGCATTGGATAAAAGGCATTCCGAGTCTTCATGAGCCATATCGCCACATTTAAAGCAGAATTTGCGGAGTTTATCATATTGGAATCGAATTAGTGTTGGAGGATGACCTTTCTCAAAAAGGATGTATCTGGCAAAGATTAATTTGGCAGAGGTATTAAGGCATAGACGCATGGAGACTTCAACTGGTTTACCATTTCTGGGTTCCTGAATTTTAACATCTTCCACCCAACCCATCTCTTGACCGATTTCCTTAACCATGTCTTCATCACAAAAATCATCTGGTATATGAAAAATTCGGACCCAAAAGGTGATAGTTTTAAGGTAATCAGTTTCATTGCGTCGGGTCCAACGATCAACTATGAGTATCCATTCCTTAAAGCTCCATGGTCCTGATTCCAAAACATGCAGTAACTGATGCTTTTTTGAAGAAGAAGAACTGAACATTATATTCATCTAGGACTTTGCCAGAAACAGAGCCTTCAAGCTTTCAAAACGAAAATCTTTAACCAAAATCTTAAGGTATACGTGAGTAATGAGCGGCGCCCATTCAGTACATTAACTGACAAGGTAGAGACTGCCATCTTTGATCGTAGACACGTGACAACAGATGCAACTCTCAATTAAACTTAAACTTTTGGTTTTTTGTCATGCAATAATCTAAAAGAAATGAAATTGTTAATATAAATTTATTATTTTTTGATCGTTATAAACATAATAAAATGTCGACAAAAATATAATATTATATGATAAATCGATTCATTTGAAAATAGTTATTTGCAAAGTCAGTTTTACATATATAGTTTTCCAAAAATGTTAGTTAATACTGAGAAAACAACACTAATAGCTTCTAAAATTCAAATAGATTTTCCTTTTAATTTTTGACAAACAACATTAGTTACATATTTTACTTAGAGTTAAAAAAAGATGACATCAATAAAATATTCTAATTTTAAATGAACAAGAGTTCAAAATAAAATATTTTTCTATTGGAAAATCTGGGATAGGTACTTATTATAGATAATGAATTAATTAAATCATATATACACTTTGCGATGTTGTGTAATTAGAGAGTTAAATTACTAGTCTATTATCTCAACTCCCCAAAGTATTTTTTATTGAACAAATTTTTTATTCTATACTTGTTGAGAATTTTAAATTTTCAAATTATTTATATTTGATTTATTTTACTCTAAATTATATTATTGGTTTTTAGACAAATGTTCTTAATTTGGATGACTATTCTCTACATATATTTGAAAACAATTTCCTATAAAAAAAATTTCATTAAAAAAGGTTGTTATATGTCTATGTAAAAGCTTGTTAAAGTTTTTTGTGGTAAAACACAAGTCAATTGCATAGAACATATAATTGTAGTCCCAAAACTTTAATCACGTATCATACTTCTTTTTTGCAAAATATCACCATACATTAAAGTACAAAAAATCACGTACCATTCAGTACATTGACTAACAAGGTAGAAACTTCACCAGTGATCGTAGACACATGGGAACGGATGCAGCTCTCGATTAAACTTAAGAATTTTGTTTTTCTTTGTCATGCGATTTGAAAAATCTAAAAAAAAAATTTAATATAAATTGATCAGACCTCGATAGTTGTAAACATAATAAATTTTCGACAAAAATATAATATTATATGATAAATCGATTCATTTGAAAACAATTATTTGCAAAATCTATTATTATGTATATAATTTCCCAAAATTTTTAGTTAAAATTGAGAAAACAACACTAATAGTTTCTTTACAATAAGTAAAATTCAAAGAGATTTGCTTTTAACTTTTGACAAACAATATTAGTTACATATTTTACATATTGTTAAAAAGATGACTTCAATAAAATAATATAATTTTAAATGAACAAGAATACAACATAAAATACTTTTCTATTAGGTAATTTGTGGTAGGTACTTATTATACATAATGAATGAATTAAATCATATATATATATACTTCGCGAGGTGGTGTATGATAAAAACTAGAGTTGAACTACTACTCTATTATTCAACTCCCAAAAGTTTTTTTAATGAACAACTCTTCAATCCTATACATATCGAGAATTTTAAATTTGCAAGTTATTTATATTTGATTTATTTTACTCTAAAATATATTATTGGTTTTTAGACAAATATCCTTAATTTGGATGACTAGTTTATACATATATTTTAAATACAATTCCTATAAAAAAATTTTCATTTTAAAAGGTTGCTATAATATGTCTATATAAAAGCTTGTTAAAAGTTTTTTGTCGTCAGAAAACCAGTCAATTGCATAGAGCATATAATTGTAGTTCCAAAATTTTACTCACGTACCATACCTTTTTTGGAAAAAATCACCATACATTAAAGTATAAAAAATCAGGTACCATATTGTACATTGACAGACAAGGTAGAACCTGTCACCGTTGATCGAAGACACGTGGGAATGGATGCAGCTTTTAATTAAAGTTTTAATTTTTTGGCACGCAATTTTGAAAAATCTCAAAAAATTGAAATTTTAATATAAATTTGTTAGTTCTCGATCGTTTTAAACATAATAAATTGTCGACAAATATAATATTATATGATAAATGGATTGAAAAAGTTATTTGCAAAACCAATTAGTATGTATATAATTTCTCAAAAGTTTTTATTTTAAAACTAAGAAAATAACACTAATAGTTTCTTTAGCAATAAGTAAAATTCAAGGAGATTTTCTTTTTAAGTATTGACAAACAACATTAGTTACATATTTTACATATCGTCACAAAAGATGATGTTGATAAAATATTATAATTTTAAATGAACAAGAGTACAAAATAGAATATTTTTATATTCGTAAATTTATGGTAGGTACTTATTATACATAATGAATGAATTAAATCATATATATACTTCACGATGTTGTGTATGATAAAAACTAGAGAGTTGAATTACTACTCTATTATCTCACCTCCCAAAAAAATTTTAATGAACAACTTTTCAATTCTATACATGTTGAGAATCTTAAGTTTCCAAGTTATTTATATTTGATTTATTTTACTATATAAGTTAGATATTGGTTTTCATACAAGTATCCTTAATTTGGATGACTATTCTCTACATATATTTAGAAAAAACTTCCTACAAAAGTTTTTCATTAAAAAAAGTTGCTATATGTCTATATAAAAGCTTGTTAAAAGTTTTTTCGTCATCAGAAAAGCAGTCAATTTCATATAGCATATAACTTTAGTTCAAAAACTTTAATCACATACCATACATTTTTTGTGCAAAAACTCACCATACATCAAAGTAAAAAGAATAACATATGATTCAGTACATTGACTGACAAGGTAAATATTGTCATCGTTGATCGTAGACACGTGGGAACGGATGCAACTCTCAATTAAACTTTAAAAATAAATTCAGGCAATTTGAAAAATCTCAAAAAATGAAAATATTAATGTATATTTATTAGTCCTCGATCGTTGTAAACATAATAAAAATATAATGTTATATGATAAATCAATTCATTTTGAAACCAATTATTTGCGTAATCAATTATCCCCAAAATTTTTAGTTAAAACTGAGAAAATAACACTAATAGTTTGTTTAATAATAAATAACATTCAAATATATTTTTCTTTTAAGTTTTGACAAAAAACATTAGTTACATATTTTACCTATCGTTAAACAGGATGATGTCAATAAATATTATAATTTTAAAGGAACAAGGGTACAAAATAATATACTTTTCTAGTTGGAAAATTTGTGGTAGGTACTTATTGTACATAATGAATGAATTAAATCGTATATATACTTCACGATGTTGTGTATGATAAAAACTAGAAAGTTGAATTACTATTCTATTATCTCAATTCCCAAATTTTTTTTAATGAACAACTTTTCAATTCTATGCATGTCGAGAATTTCAAATTTGCAAGTTATGTATATTTGATATATTTCACTCTAAATTTTATTATTGGTTTTTAGACAAATATCCTTAATTTTGATGACTATTCTCTACATGTATTTTTTAAAAAATGCTTATAAAATTTTTAATAAAGGTTGCTATGTGTCTATATAAAAGCTTGTTAAAAACTTTTTTTCGTCTGAAAATTAGTCAATTGCATATAACATATAATTATTGTTCAAAACCTTTAATCATGTACTATACAAATTTTTTTTTTTTTGCAAAAAATCAGCATATATTAAAGTAAATTTTTTTAAAAATATTATGAAAATACTAATGATTTTTTAAATTAGTTTTAGTGTGCAACAATCGAAAATGAACCATGCCAGAAAGAAATCCAAGTGAAAAACATTGAGCAACATCCAAATTCAGAGGATATTCATTTCTTCACCTATTTAAATGCAACTCATGAATAGGTTTATGAAAGTTGTATTGAAGGGTTGTCAAAATTCTCGCTAGCTACTGATGTGATGAACATAAAGACGTATCACAATCTAGCTAAAGCTTGTGTTGATGATATATCACACATGATTCACAATGTTCTACAGTGTTGTAATGTTGCTCCTCAATCATATTACGAAACAAAGAAGATTATGCGTACATCACTACAACAAAAATAAGGTTTTGCATCAATAATTATGTATCAAAAATATAAATGATACAAAATAGAATCACTTTTTAGTAAATTAAAAAACAAAATTATTTAACAGAAAATGATACTAAAGAATTATTTACATCAATTAGAAAAAATGATGGTGTTATTTAAATATTAACATCAATACAAATAAAAAATGATACAAATTACTTATCATTTACATCACTCTAAAGTAACTAATACAAATTAATATATATTTACATTATTTTAAAAGATTGATGTAAATTATAAAATCTCATCAATTCATAACTAATATATTCACTCGTTTGATTTATATCATTTAAAAACAGATATAAATATTGTGTCAATTTAAAATTGACATATATAATGTTAAGATAAATAATAATTTTTCTTGAATAAGATTAAACTGATGCTAATAATATCTTTAATTAATTTTATCAAAATAATAATAGAATCCAATTTATATTTTATAAAAAAAATTGGCGCAAATAAGTAAATGTCCTTTCGTTGAAAACAAAAGAAGTAAATGTCCTCTCAAATAAACTAACTTCCTAAATATCTTTCAAAAAATCAATTTGGTTAATATCTTTAAAGAATATTAGATTTATTATTTCGTAAAATAATCTCTTTTCAATAAATAATGTTAGTATATTATGAGTGCTAAAATTTGGTTTTATAAATCTTTAAATAATGAAACAAAATTTTAAATAATAAATTAATTTAAATTTTATAATAATATATATTAAATAAATATTGGTGACATTTATATATATATATATATTGAGTAAATATTGAATTAAACTCTTAACAATATATTTTGTTGATCTTCCCAAATAAACAAACTTCCTAAAAATCTTTCAAAAGATCAAGGTAGTTACTATTCTGAAAAAATCAGTAAGACTTAAATTATTTAATTTATTAAAATAATGAGCTGATTAATCCAATAATTCTATATAAAAAATTCTTTCTTTATCTACAACCACTTCATTTTTACTTAAGTAAAATGGTGGTATTTATTTTTTCTTTGACTTTTTCCCAATTATTATTGATATGTCTACATAGTATACTATGAAGATTGAGGTTCTAAGTTATTAGGCGATTTGAGTCTATCATGAAATCAAAGAGTTTGTATAACATTTTGTGAATCAATAAATCAATCATTGACTACAACATTTACAGTGTTCTGGTCTCTTATTTAACATTTTTTAAAAATTGTGCAGGAAAATTTATTGTGCAACCTTGACTACAACATTCATTCCTCTAATACTATCAAGATCATCACATGAAGTAAAAATATAAGGTAATAATATTTAAAAATTATTTTTATATCATATGGATAAAGTATACTATTTTGATTAATATATTGTTATTATAGGTGAAACTATTTATTGTAGTTGTTGAAGAAAAAATATTTTACAGACAACCCAGAACGGGGAAAAAGAAAGTTAAAGAAAGAGGAAGGTCTAAGGAAGAAGAATACGAAAACTTATTTTACTATTTTAATGAGAGGAAAATATATTTACGTTTTTATTATTGTTTGTCATTTAGAAATAAGAAAAAATGTGGAAGAGAGATTTTATTAGTAAGTGTAATTAAAATTTTTTTATTTTATAATAATATTTGTAAAAGCGTTGATTTATATATCAAAAAATATTTGATTTAAATATCAACAATAATATTGATAATATTTCGTTAATTAATTTTTGTCCAAAAAATATTTAATTAATTACATAATTTAATACAATTGTTATGAATATTAATATCATTTATTGGAAATAAAAATATTTTAAAATCATTTATTAAAATTGGCATGGATTTTTATATCATATAATTATAAATGATATAAATATTGAAATGAATTATTATAAATAATACAAATAGTTACATCAATTTATTAAACCAATGCAAAATATAACGTCATTCTTCTGACACATATTGACATCAATTTTTAAATCGATGTAATATTTATATCAATTATTTTTAATGATGTAAAATATTTGCATCATCGATTATTAAGTCACTTATTTAAATGATGTAAAAATTATTTACATCAATTAAAACTAATGCAAATATTAGAAATAAATGACACAAAAGCTCTTTTTGTTGTAATGCATTAAACATCTCGTACGTACCACAAGATAACATATGTCTAAATAATTCCATGATATATATACATATAGGGGTAAAACTGACAAAAAAATTAGGCCTAAAATTAGGCATAATACCATATTTTTTCCATTTATAACAAGATTTTAACAATTCTTTTACTATTAAGCAGCTAAAATTAATAAAACAATTAATAGGCTATTTATTAACGGCAGTTAAGCGACGACGATTCCGTGAGGATCTTTTGCTTCCATAACTGTGACACAAATTTGAGGCACATGTTTGCGACACATTAATTTACTTTTATGACAAAATAGCAAGTATAAAATATGTGACCATTGTAGTTACAAAATTAACATATTAAATCCGTGTTGATTTAATATATGAGCATTTACGAAAATTATGCGATAATAATTCTGTGAGAAATTTTTGTTTCGGTAATATTGACACAAATTAGCGAAACAAATTTGCTACATTGCAAAATTCTGAAACTAAATGCAACTAATATAGTTACAAACTTATCTTATATAATTCAGTGACAAAACTATACAACATAGCTACATATTGTCGAAGCACAATCAAACTCATTTGCGAGAATAATCGACGAATATTCTGTGAGGAATTTTGCTTCGGTATGTTTGACACAAATTTGCGACACAAGATTGCTACACAAAAATCCGAAACTTACTGTTGTGACAAAATAACGGCTGTAAAGTATGAGATTAATATAGGTACAAAATTATCGTATCAAATCTGTAGTAAACCGTAAAAGTATAGCTACAAACTCGAGTACGAAGCAAACCAAAGTAATTTGCGACAACTAAGTGATGAGAATTACGTGATAAAATATACCTTCAACATATACATGACAAGTCTTCGTAGCATATTATCCACGAATTGCAAAAATTTTGCTTCAAACTTCTCTTTTAAATAATTTGTTGCTAATCAGTGTGTTATCGTAGCCAATTTAGCTACAAATTATTATTGTAACAAACAATCGTAGAAATTCTATTATCCACAAATTGCGACAGTTTTGCTTCGATATTCTCTTTTACATAATTTGTTGCTAATCAGTGGGTCATCATAGTAAAGTATCCACAAATTGCGATATTTTTTCTCTGAACTTCTCTTTTACATAATTTGTTGCTAATCTGTGGGATATCGTAGCAAATTTAACTACAAGTTATATTGTAACAACAAATTGTAGCTATGTCACTGCATTTTAGTGTATATATATATATATATATATATATATATATAT
>OVAV01000527.1:0-17762 GCA_900406375.1 Iberis amara | reverse complement strand
AGCTCGGGTTCTGGTTCTTGCTCATCCATGATCATATCACTACACCACTGTCTATTTCTCTGAAGTGGGTAATACAAGAGTTAGTGACCACGCCAGACGTGAATCTGTATGCACACTAGATCACAAGGCAACACGTATCTCTTACAACATGTTGAACGTATAAACCTTCTACAAAGATAGTTAAGAGAACAAAGGAACAACCTTAGAGTAGTCCACCAAAATCAGCAAGTACCACCACCAATGGCTGATCAACAACAACAAGTACCACCTGCTAGGGAGCGTATCATTGGAGCCGGTGATGCACCTAACACTCACACCCAAAGACATGGGATTGTGTCCATGCTGTTCAAAACAACAACCTTGAAATCAAACATAGCTTGATAGTTATGGTTCAAGCTAACAAGTTTCATGGCTTACCTATGGAGGATCCCTTGGACCACCTTGTTGAGTTCGATAGGATCTATGGCCTAACCAAGATCAATAGAGTGAGTGAAGATGCCTTCAAGCTGCGACTCTTCCCATTCTCTTTGGGTGACAAGGCCCATCAATGGGAGAAGAAACTTCCTCAGAAATCTATCACATCTTAGGATTCTTGTAAGAAGGATTTTCTTGCAAAGTTCTTCTCTACTTCAGGACAGCAAAGCTTCGCAATGAGATCTCTGGTTTTGTTCAGAGGAATGCAAAAACATTCAGATAGGCTTGGGAGCGGTTCAAGGGCTATACATTGTAGTGTCCTCATCATGGATTCAACAATTAATCCCTTCTTAGCACTCTATATAGAGGAGCTCTCCCTAAGATAAGGATGTTGCTTGACACGACAAGCAATGAGAACTTTTTGCAAAAGAATGTGGATGAAGGTTGGGAGCTAGTGGATAACTTGGCTCAATCTGATGGAAATTACAATGACGATTATGATAGGAGCTCAAGGGGAAGTACTGATACTGAAGATAAACTCAAGAAGGATATCAAAGCACTTAAAGATAAGATGTATAGGATGCTTCAAAGCCAACAAAGGAATGTCCATATTGTTACTAAAGAGGAACAAATTGTAGTTCAAGATGGGGAGGGTGATCAACTTGAAGAGATTAGTTACATCCAGAACCAAGGTGGCTACAATAAGGGTTTCATCAACTACAAGAACAACCCTGGTCTCTCTTATCGCAGCAACAATGTCGCCAATCCACAGGACCAATTCTATCCACCACAACAACAACAATAAGCCAAGTCATTCATTCAGTATGGTCAACAACAAAATCAAGGTTTTGCTCCTAAGCAGCAAGTTCAGAGTGGGGTTCCAGCCACATCAACAGCTGAGTGCACCTCCTGGTTTTGCTCCATAACAATAACAAGATCAACAACAAGCTCTACAATCAAATGTTGAGGCCTTGTTGTAACAACTTCTACAAGGTCAAGCAAATGGTGCTATGGAGACTTCTAAGAAGCTTGATGAACTCAACACCAACATGGACTGTTCTTACAATGATCTCAATATCAAATTTTAAGCTCTGAATATAAAGATGAAATATTGGAAAGCATGGATGCTTCATCTTCTGCACCAAAGTCTACAGGTCAACTTCCAGGGAAATCTGTTCAAAACCCCAAAGACGTTGCACACATCAATGCCATTACTTTGAGGAGTGGAAACGACTTACCTACTAAAGAGGGTCCTATTCAAGACACTAGAGACAGTGTAGAACACGTTGGGGAGGATTTGAGTTTAAATGAAGCTCATAATGTTGATTCTGCAAAAAATGATCTTGAAGTGGACACTGGAGTGGACGCCCAGCCAGAGTCAGTTACCAGAGTCAAGCATGTTTCTGCTAAAAAGCTACCTGCTTCAAAGAAGAAGAAACATATTTTGTTCTACCACCCTGCATGTCCAGATTGCCATTTCCATCAAGATTCAAGAAAGAATTACGGAGAAATACAAAGGAGTCTTTGAGAAGTACATGAAGGAAACTGAAATCAAAGTGCCACTTCTATAGTTCTATATGCTATCACTCTTATGCCTCTATATAAGAAGTTCATGAAAGATTCCATTACGAAAAGGAGTAAGAGATTCAAGGAATGGTAGTGTTAAGTGAAGAATGCAGTGTCATAATCACAAAGACAACAATCCCCAAGAAGCTATCTGATCCTGGTTTTTTCACTCTAGCATGTTCACTAGGTCATGTAACCTTCAACAAGTGTCTATGTGAGCAACCATCAGTTTAATGCCTCTCTCAGTAGCCAAGAAGTTCGGTTTCAACAAGTACAAGTGTGGGAACCGAAATTCGCACTATCGATTTCTGTTAGTTACGAAAAATCAGAGAAAACCATAATTTCCTAGAGATCCCAAATTTCTGTGAGTCAAACGTAAACAAGATCAGAGTACGAAAGTAAACAATAAAAGTACGAAGTTAAAGAATACGAAAGAGGGCATAAGAGGTTTCTTATTCCAAATCTGCGTATGAGCGTGTTACAACAGGTGATAAGCCTCGGCTACGTGAGCTATTGGCAAGTTCCGTAGTACGAAAACCTAAGACTAGTAAACCTAATTGAGTCGTACCTCGCTAGAAAGAACGGAACAAAAATCTAAAAGCCCTAAGTGTTTTTGTGCGGAGAATATAACGTGAATTGAACGTGTTTGTGCTCCTTCTCTTCATCTCTCTTATATAGGCTTCAGGATTGATCCACCTTCCTTTTCCGTCTTCCGTTCTTCCGCGGAAGTTTTCATTTCTTGATTGATTCCTCTGCGAAAATTTTCCTTTTTTTGATTTCTTCTATTTCTCCTTGGCTTGCGGGACAAACTACGGCCGTTATTGCGCTTGGGCTCAATTCTCTTATGGAATCGTAAGTAGGCCGTTACCGCGTTTTAGGTCTTGTTGGGCCGCTTTACGGTTTAGGCGATTTTACGGTTCTCGTTGGGAAATCGAGCTTTCGTGCGATGATACGAGTTTCATCGTAAAACTTCAACAGAAACTCAGAATGATACGAAACAAGAGATGATTGAAGTGATACGAAACATGTGTGTGATTCATCTCGCCAATTGGCGAGATGAATTTGTACGATTCATCTCGCCAACCGGCGAGATGAATTTGTCCGATGATTCATCTCGCCAGTTGGCGACGTGAATTTGTACGATTCATCTCGCCAACTGGCGAGATGAATTTGTCTGATGATTCATCTCACCAGTTGGCGAGATGAATTTTTCCGATGATTCATCTCGCGAGTTGGCGAGATGAATTTGTATGATTCATCTTGCCAACTGGCGAGATGAATTTGTCCTATGATTAATCTCGCCACTTAGCGATATGAATTTGAAAAATTCATCTTGCCAACTGGCAAAATGAATTTTTCCGATGATTCATCTCGCCAGTTGTCGAGATGAATTTTTCGATGATTTATCTCGCTAGTTGGCGAGATGAATCGTATAAATTCATCTCGCCAACTGTCGAGTTGAATCGTATAAATTCATGTCGCCAACTGTCGATATGAATTTGTCCGATGATTCATTTCGTCAGTTGGCGAGATGAATTTATTCGATGATTCATATCGCCAGTTGGCGAGATGAATTTGTCCGATGATTCATCTAGCCAGTTGGCGAGATGCATTTATACGATTCATCTCGCCAACTGTCGAGATGAGTTTGTCTGATGATTCATCCAACCAACAAGCGAGATGAATTTTTTCCGATGATTCATCTCGCCAATTGGCGAGATGAATTTGTCCGATGATTCATCTCGCCAATCGGCAAGATGAATTTATACGATTCATCTCGCCAACTGGCGAGATGAATTTTGTTTGATTCATCTCGCCAACCGGAAAGATGAACGTGTATTCAAAACGTTCCGATTATTCGTACGCAAACATGAATCGTGCTGTCTGTAAACGATATTCAGGATTAAAGCATTTGTCCGAAGATTGCGTATCTGTTGAGGTTTCTTGTATTCCTCAGACATTCGTTTCGAGTACGTTAGTCCAACATCGGACGTAAGCGGGCCATCTTTCCTCGTTAAAACCTTAGTGATAGGAAAACTCGGTGGGAAAAACTCTTCTCGACTAAGGACAAAAGAATACAAAGACGACCGCTTAGCGATTGTACGATTGTTGTCTTATTCTTCCCAAACATATTCTTTATGGTCTTTCGGAGGCAACGCGGCTTGCTACTTTGATTGGGATGATTTGACAAGTGCGGTTTGATGTTCGGATCGTGTGATTAATATTTCCGTGATGATTTTTAGACATCGATTTCGTCATCACCGTTTTTGACCCCAACAGTTAGACCTCCAGCTTGTAAGAATCGTTAAAGTGTTCTTGCGAGGTATTAATTAAGTAAGTTAGGCGCAATCGATGGCTTCAAAGTCAGAAGCTTTATCGCGGCTGACTAGACTTCGTCGTGGGCGACTAGACTTCGTCGTGGGCGACAAGACTTTGTCGTGGGTGACCAGACTTTGTCGTGGGCGACCAGACTTCATCGTGGTTTACCAGGCTTCGTCGTGGGCGGCCAGACTTCATCGTGAGCGACCAGACTTTGTCGTGGGTGACCAGACTTCGTCGTGGGCAACTAGACTACGTCGTGGGTTACCAGACTTCATCGTTGTGGGTTACAAGACTTCGTCGTGGGCGACCAGACTTCGTTGTGGGTGACTAGACTTCGTCGTGGACGGTCATACTTCATTATGGACGACCAGACTTCGTCGTGGACGACCAGAATTTATCGTGGACGACCAGATTTCGTCGTGGGCGACCAGACTTTGTCGTGGGTAGACCTTGTCGTGTCCGACTGGACTGGGCCAAACGATCAATTCAAGAAAGTATACCGGTCCTTCGAGGAGTATCGTGAATGTCATGGTTCCGTGGATACCTTGTGGCGTACGGAACATCCCGACAATTCGTATAACACCGAGATGGACAAGATTTATACGAAGAGGTGTGCTTATACGATTTTTTCATGAGTTTTTGCTAACCTTCTATGGGTATTCCTGACAGGGTCTCCACACGTTAGACGAGGCTTTCGGGGAGCCTGAGCGGGAGGCGAGCATGGCTTAGTTCAAGGCCAAGAGACTCGAGGAGGAGAACTTCCGTTTTAGGAGAACATGGAGGAGATGGCGTGGAGGCAAGCGTCCGAAGTTCATCGCGCGACCAAGAAAGACAAGCGCGAAGTCATTTCGATCATGACGGATCGTTCGGCTCGTTTCGAGGGTTGCTTTGCTCGGTTGGAGCAAACGCACCAAGTCGTTGGAGATTGGCGTGAGTGTTGCGGTTCCTTGGACGCTTTTTATCGGAGCACACAACCCGACTTTCAGTATGACATCGAAACGAAGAAGATGTCTGGATTTCTGGACGAGTATAAGGACTCGACATCTTAAATCCCTCTGATTGAAGCGGAGGTTCGGGAGTGTTGGGCGTCGATCCCATTTTCTCCCAATTTAGAGGATGTCGGAACCGCAACACATGTAGAATAGGAAGCGGTGGATCAGGACCCGAGATGGTTTTGTGCATCCTGTTCCGGCTATTACGATCCCCGTCGATGTTAAGCGTGGATTCGTGTAGGGGAGTGTATTCCCTATTGCGATTTTGGCCGAGTGTGGCATTTTTTAAATAGGATCGGCCGTATATGGCCTTGAAAACTTGCCGCTTTGCGAATTTTTGTAATTCGTGTTTATATGAATGTATGGTTTAGTTGTTGAAAACGAAATAACGAGTAGTCAGTTCGTGTTCCGTTTTTCTGATTTGTCACTACGTTTAGCTTATCTGTTTTAGATGCGAGTTTTTATGAGAATCTAATTTCCGAATTACGCAGATTTGCGTGTGTGAGCGACGAGACAAGTTTAGGGATCTCGTATCAATTTCTAATACTATGTCTAGAGATGTTAGAGACCAGTGTACTGGTTTAGAGCAAGACCTAGGTTTAATCTCGGTTTTAAGGGGTGCGACGACTATTCCGGCTTACGTATTCTGTTTACGATTTCAACCTGATTCTTTTTTGATATTGGAATTTGCGATAGATTCGCATCGATTAGGAACCGAGCATATCTCCGAAGACAATTTCTAAGTCGCTCGGAAGTGCTGAACAATTTTTTTTGTTTTTATAGCGTTGTTATCCTTGTGTCGGATGTGTGAGAACCGATCTTACGAAAGGTTAGGTGACTAGTTCGTCCATCGGGGGCCAATCGACGGATTTGGTATAGGAGCGAATGTTTGCTCGTTTTGGTTTTGGAAGTTCGTTTCCGAAAGTTCTTTTTCTGTTCGAAGGTTTCACGTTTTGGAATGTGTTCGAGAAGTATTCATGTGGTTCGTTGAAGGACATGTTTGTCCTTGCGAACGAGGAAAGTTTCTAAGTTTTCGTTAAGAGAAGTGTTCGTATGATTTCCGTTTTCGGGTTATACGATGGCTTTTGTTGTTACTTAGGCGTTTTTAAGTGAGATTGAATTGTAAGAATTTGCAAAAAAAATTTTAAGTAAGAATGCGTTTCTCTTATTGCATAAAAGTTTCGAAAATATCGAGTACAAGAATGCGGATATTTTGAAATATGGGTGTATACGAGTATACGTATACGTACCCACTCCCCCCCCCCCTTTTTAGAGGGGGGGACAGCTGCACTTTCCTTGCAAAAAGTTGCCTACGTACCCTTTCTGGGGATCAAGCCGTCTCGTAGTTCAGTTTGTTGCTGTGAGTTAGGTTACTCGCTTGGTGATGTTGCGTCGTTCGTTTTGGCCGCAATGGCTACAGTTGGGTCAACGACTTTCTCAGGCAATGGTTGCGCCGTTTTTTCTAGGGTGTTAGGCTCGGAGGCGTGGTTGCCTTCTCCAGATTGAGCCCTTTCTTGACTTGACAAATCTGGTTTGTGTTTTTTCGAAGCGTTTTCAGCGTTTTCGGTTGATGGCTGACTTTTCTTCGCTCGTTTAGGTTTGATTGCTGGCATCGTTGCTACCCGTCTTAGTTTGTGCTCGGTAATGAAGTAGAGTCTTGCTTATTTCTGACATCCCCAGATTGCGGATATTCTGTTGGGAGTCGAGAATTTGATGCCCAAGTGGTAAGTCAATAGGACTGCTTTCATGGAGTTTATCCAGGATGTTCTGACGATCGTGTTATAGATGGCAAGATGGTCGACCACTGCAAATTCTACGATTTTGGTGACCTCTTTTGCCATGACTGGAAGCTAAATCGACCCAATAGTCATGATTGTTGTGCCGTAGAAACCTGTGACTGGATTCGATGTGGGCGTGATTTTGGACAGTTTGATTCCCATCCTGTTTAAAGTGTCATATTACGTTTACGCTGCTTCCTTTATCGACGAGGATTCTCGCGACCTCCATAACTATTATAACGAGATCAATTACGAGATGATCGCTATGAGGAGTATCGATTCCGACAGCTTCGCTTTCCTCGAAAGTAATCGCATTATTCGGCGAATCAGAAGATGTAAAGAGAAGGTGATCCGACCAGTTGATGCTCGATTCAGATTTATGATGATAAGCTTTGATTGCGGAGACACTATCTTGACAGTATTGCGATCCTCCGATTATCATATTTACTCGACGGCAATTGACGTCGCTGGTTTTATCGTCGGGCTCTCTCCCGCGCTTTCCTTCCGTTCGGGGACCTTGGGGTGCGTTATTACCTGGCGGTGTCTGGTCGGGCCTAGGTGGCCGATTAGCTTCTCTGAGGAGATTGTTTACGCTGGATATTTCGGACATCTCTCCTGCGAGCAGTTTTGCCGTTAGCCTTGCTCTGAGGACTTTGCAGTTTGCCATGGAGCGTTTGGTGAAACTCATAGAAGGTGTTTTCATCGTAAGAGTTATTTTGGGTTCGGGTATTACCCGACGTTCTTCCTCTTTCGGACGATGAGTTGATGGCATAGTTATGCGCTCCCTGAAGATCTTCTCCCTCGTGATGGACGTACATATCGTTACAAGGGTTTTTCTTTTTCGATTTCTGCTTCGAGGGAGCGTCTTTCGCATATGCCTTTGCCGACTTATGTTTCAGTGACAAGACTTTCATCTCTTCTTCGATGGTGATGAAATATGCGGCCTTGTGAAGAGCGTCCTTGATCGACTGTGGTTTTTCTTGGGCTATCCACTTTGTGAATTTCGATTTGTACCAAAGAGTTTTTCTGAGCGCGTCTACGGCTACTTTATCGCTTATTCCAGCGACCCTTGAAATTACGACCTTGAATCATTTAATGAAATCTCGAAGGGGTTCGTCCTTCCTTTGAGCCGTGCTCCATAGGTCGTCATCCGAAGTTTTCCTGTCCATAAACATGGTATAGTGCTTGAGGAATTCTGGAGAAAGTTGTCGGAAGTTTCCGATGGAATTGCGTTTTAGTCGAGAGAACCATTTGAGAGCCGTTCCCTGGAGGTGTTCGACGAAGAGGAGATTTGGACCTTGCCATCGCGATTCGAAAGGTTTGTAGATGAGCTTTCGGATCGGTGGTTCCGTCATACATAGGGATTTTAATTTTTCCAGGATCAGAGATTGGTGCCTTAGTTATACGCGCCGTAAACGGTGTTTTCTGAGCTTCTTCGAGAATTCGATCGATCTCTAGTGTTGCACTGGTGGCGTGGTGGATTTGCGATTTTACTGCTCTAACTTTCGCAGCGGTTTTTGCGATGTAGTCGCGGAGATTGCGAATTTTGTCAAAGTCATACTTGTCGGCTTTTGGAACTTGTCGGCGTTTATTACGGATGTTCCGAGCATGTTCATTGGCCAGTTTTTTCTGTTCTACCCAGAAGATGTTTTCTTCTTCTTCCGTCATGGGTTGTGGAACTGATGATCTTTCCGAGCTGAGCGTCTGCTTCTTCTTTTTGGGTGCACACCCGCATCTTTCGGAAGTATCGCGGCTTGTTACTTTGATCCGGATGATTCGACTAGTGCGGTTTGATGTTCAGATCGTGTGATTAATATTTTCGTGACAATTTTAAGACGTCGATTTCGTCGTGACCGTTTTTCACCCCAAAAACAAGTCTTGCAACATATCTTTAATGTTTACATATAGGTCTGTTAGAGTTCCTCATGGAATACTAGAAGATTTGTCTGTCAAGGTTGGAGTTGCAGAAATACCCACAGATTTTGTGGTATAGGAAATGAATGAAGAGCCAAGTGACCCTTTGATCTTGGGAAGACCATTTTTAGCTACAGTTGGGGCTGTAATATATGTTCAAAAAGGCAAGATTCAATTGAATATGGGTAAAGATCTCAAGATGACCTTTGAAATCCAAGAAGCTTTGAAGAAACCTACAATAGAGGGTCAAATCTTCTACATTGAAAAAATGGATAACCTTGCTGATGAGTTACTGGAGGAGTTACATGAAAAGGATCATCTCCAAACGACTTTGACAAAGAATGGGGAAGATGGGTATCTTTACAGCGAATCACTAGGGTGTGAAATGATTTTAGACTCATACAAGCCATTGGAGCACGAGGAACCATTTGAAGATGTCAAAGAGTCAGAACAAAAGTGTTTGCAGCAGTTGAGGAAACTTGGAATTTAGTTGGGACAACTGAAGTGGCCAATTTTTCCACTCTAGGAAATTATGAAATCAACCTTGGACATACTCGGAAAACTTGTCCACTCCAGCCTCCCACTCCAAGCACGACTTTATCAGAAGACTGGTCTGAGCTTAAGGCATCAATTGTGGACCTAAAACCACTTCTAAAAAGGCTAAGGTACACATTTCTTGGTCCTAAATCCACATATACTGTCATAGTGAATGATGAACTTAGTTATGATGAATTACATTTTCTATTGACTGAATTGAAAAAGTTTAGGAGAGATATATGGTATTCACAAGATGATATTAAAAGAATCTCACCTAATTTGTGCACTCATAGAATTCACATTGAAAATGCTAGTATTGAACTCCAAAGAAGATTGAATCCTAATATGAAAGAAGTTATTAAATAGAAAATTCTTAAGTTGTTAAATGCTAGTGTGATTTATCCTATCTCTGATAGTATTTGGGTGTCTCATGTTCATTGTTTTCTTAAGAAAGGTGGAATTACTGTTGTGAAAAATGATAAAGATGAGCTTATTTCTACTTGAACTATCATTGGACGTAGGATGTGCATAGATTATAGGAAGTTGAATGCTGCATCTAAAACGGATCATTTCCCATTGCTTTTTATTGATCAAATGTTAGAAAGACTTGCAAATCATCCTTATAACTGCTTTCTAGATGGATATAGTGGATTCTTTCAAATACCTATACATCCCAATGATCAGGAAAAGACTACTTCACTTATCCATATGGAACATTTGCATATAGGAGAACGTCTTTTGATCTTTGTAATGCATTTGCTACTTTTCAGAGGTGTATGACTTTTATTTTCTCGGATTTAATTGAGGAGATGGTTGAGGTATTCATGGATGATTTTTATGTCTATGGCTCTTCCTACTCCTCTTGTTTAGTTAAGTTGTGCAGGGTGCTTACCCGGTGTAAAGAAACAAACTTGGTCCTGAATTGGGAGAAATGCCACTTATGGTGAGAGAATGGATTGTTTTGGGGCACAAGATTTCTTAAAAGAAAATAGAAATGGGCAAAGCCAAGATAGATGTGATGATGCAGCTGCAACCACCAAAGACAGTGAAAGACATAAGAAGATTTCTTGGACATGCTGGTTTCTACAGAAGGTTCATCAAAGACTTCTCCAAGATTGCTAGACCATTGACAAGGCTGCTATACAAAGAGAGAGAATTTTTTGTTGACTTTGAATGCTTGAAGGCTTTCCATCTCATCAAGGAAGCCTTACTCTCAGCCCCAATAGTTCAAGCTCCAAACTGAAATCACCCATTTGAAATTATATCTGATGCATCTGAATATGCAGTTGGGGATTTCTTGGGACAAAGGATACACAAGAAGTTGCATATGATCTACTATGCAAGTAGAACAATGGATGAAGCTCAAGGGAAGTATGCAACAACAGAGAAAGAGCTATTAGCAGTGGTTTTTGCATTTGAAAAGTTTAGAAGCTATTTGGTGGGTTCAAAAGTTATTGTCTACACATATCATGCAGCATTAAGGCATATTTATGCACAGAAGGATACCAAACCAAGATTGTTGAGATGGATCTTATTGCTGCAAGAGTTTGATATGGAGATAGTAGACAAGAAGGGAATTGAAAATGGGGTGGTATACCACTTGTCTAGGATGAGGATATATGATTCAGTCCCAATTGATGATTTTATGCATGAAGAACAACTCATGGTGATTTACGCCTATAAATTTGAAGAAAAGGAAGTAGTATTCGCCAATACAACCCCTTGGTATGCAGACATGGTTAACTTTAAAGTGTGTGGTACAATACCCACAGTCTTTGATGCATACAAGAAGAAGAAGTTCTTGAGTAATGTGAACCACTGCTATTGGGATGAACCTTTTCTTTATAAGAAAGGTTCATATGGTTTGTTTAGGAGATGCATTGTTGAAAAGGAAGTGAAGGGTGTTCTGGAGCATTGACATGGTTCTACTTATGAAGGGCATTTTGCAATCTTTAAGATTGTGCAAAAGATTTTCAAGCTGGGTTATGGTGGCCTACCATGTTCAAGGATACACACAGCTTCATCTCCAAGTGTGATCCATGTCAAAGCGTGGGAAATATTGGCAAATGAATGAAATGCCTCATAATCCAATTCTGAAAGTTGAAGTGTTTGATGTTTGGGGTATAGACTTCATGGGTCCTTTCAATCCACCATCATTCGGAAGCAGCTATATTCTGGTAGCTATAGATTATGTCTCCAAATGGGATGAAGCCATAACATGTCCAAGTAATGATGCGGTTGTTCTTAAACTGTTCAAGAGTGTCATTTTGCCCTGATTTGAGATCCAAGAGTGGTCATAAGTGATGGAGGATCTCACTTCATCAACAAGTTGTTTGAGAATCTGTTGAAGAAATAAGGGGTGAAGCACAAGGTAGCAACACTTCATCGTCCGAAAACCAGTGGACAAGTTTAAGTCTCCAACAAGCAGATCAAAGCTATTCTAGCAAAGGTTGTAGAAACTTCAAGAAGAGATTGGTCAACCAAGCTTGATGACACACTTTGGACTTACATGATAACTATCAAGACACAAATAGGACACACGCCATTTTAGTTACTTTATGGGAAATCATACCATTTACCTGCGGATATTTGAGTACAAGGCGATATGGGCAACTAAGCTTTTGCATTATGATATTAAGACAGCTCAAGAAAGAAGAGAGATGAATATGCATGAACTTGAGGAGATCAGAATTGAAGCTTATGAAAGTTATAAAGACTACAAGGAAAGAACCAAAGCCTTTCATAACAAGACGATTCTGATTAAAGAATTCAAAGCTGGTGACCAAGTGCTTCTCTTCAATTCAAGACTCAAAGTTTTTCCAAGAAAACTTAAATCAAGATGGTTAGGACCATTCTTAATCAAAGAAGTATTACCTTATGGAGCCATCACATTGATTGCAAAGTTTGGGGAAGAATTCACGGTAAATGGACAAAGTATTAAACCATACTTAGTTGATAGAGTCATTTCAGAAGGAACCTCGATTATCCTTGGAAAACCGTCTCGGGGTTAAAAGAATTTACAGGAAGTCAAGATTAGTGACTATAAACAAGCTCATTTGGGAGGATATCCCATGTTTATCATTGTACATAAAATACTTAAATCTTTGTTTAGTTTTTGACTTGTTTTAGTGTTTTGATTTGTTTTGATAGATTAGGTGCAATAGCCTTGAGCAATGGATAGTAGAAATCAAGAAAAATTGGACATATCACTGGTAAAGCTCAGTCACTCGGACCTTAGCCGAGCCAGAAGGAAATTCAGCTAAGCCAAGTTGTTAGAGCGGCTAGACTACTCGAGTGGAACAAAATTTTCTCGAACCAAACTTTGGAGTGGCTCAACCACTCGATCACACGCCGAGTGCAGTGATGATTCGCACGGCCGACATGATCCACGCGCCTGGCCCACTCGGCCACCACCCACGCCAGTGAAGATTCACACGCCTAGCCACGTCCCCTCGGCCTGGCCCACTCATATGCGAGCCGCTCCAGAAGATTCTCACGGCCGACCAGACGGACCCTCGCCTGGACCACTTGCAGCGAGCCGCTCCAGAATCGCCCCACGCCTAGCCTACGTCTGACTCGGATGGCCCACTTGGTCACATGCCACTCCACGCCAAAACTCTCCCATCTTGCATAATTGGTACCCAACTCCATTTCTACACGCCTCCTTGGTTATTTAAGGAGCATTCACGCCATTATCTCTCTTCACACTTCATCATTTGCTAAGTTTCACTTCTAATTCTCAAATTTCTCAAATTCTCTTATTTTTGCTATTGTTCCTAATTCTTAGGCTTTCAAAGCCCCTTTCATTTTTATCTTTGGTTTGATTCCATTTCATGTTAGCAATGATAAGCAAATTCCTTTCATCCAAGAACATGACGTATTCTGACCAAGATCAACAATCAGCTAGGAACATTGCAAGGAATTTTCAGAGGACAAAAGAAGCTTTTGTGATTCAAAGTGATTGTATGGAGACCGAAGAAGAAGATCTTGTACTCACCACTCAAGAGAAGCGTGCAAATTGCAAGAAATCTGCTAAATTCTCCAAAGAAAAGAAAAATATTGCAAGGGGAAGAAACATGTAGTTGTAGAAGAAGAAGAGGAAGAAGAGGATCATGTTGAGGAAAAAGCTCTAGTGGTCACAGAGAAATCATCAAAGAGTAGCAAGCAACCATCCAAGGAAGAGTTCATTGTCATTCTCCTTCCAAGGGGATTTTCTGGTACAAGGTTCCGTCATGCTTCTACAATGAAAACTCTTGGGATAAAACGAGATGTAAACTATCCGTTTGACTGTTGCAATCTTCAAACATTCATGTCTTACCATCTTGAAGCCTACATAACATAAAATTTCTTAGCCACCCTTGATGTGCACATTTATGATAGTGATGAAGAAGGGGACTTAGGATACATCACTTTCTCAGTTAGAGGAGTTGAGTACACAATCATCATCAAGGAGCTGAAAAATTTGTATGGTTTTCCAAGTGGCAAAGACCCTAACCAGTATTTTGACAAAAGGGAGATTTATGCATTATGGAGAACCATAGGGATCAATGATTACTCTTCAAGCAGATCTAGGAGCAGCCACCTTCAGAGCCTAGTGGTGAGGTATCTCCATAAATCTCTTGCTAACGCTATTTTTGCAAGGGAAAGCACTAGTAATGTGAATGAAGGAGAACTATGCATGATGGATTTAGCACTTTAATTGCTCTTGGAATGCACAAGTGATGGGCAGCCAATGCATGGAGACAGAGCAGATGCCAATCTTACTTGTATCCTTAACCATATGATGTATTACAAAGAATGGGCATTAAAGTTACACAAGATGAATACCAAAGGTGAATTGAGCATTGGAAGAGTGGTAACACCTATCTTGGTGGCTTATACAGTGCCATTAACATCTGATTATTACCCACCAAGATGGATTGATCTTCTACATCTAAGGAGGGAAAAAATTTTGAAGGACCTGAGAAGAAGCTGTTGTATCGTTTCACCCATCCAGATTTGGGAGAGACAAAGTTACAACTCCCCTTTCCTTCAATGACTACCGTCAGAACGAGACTAAACATTGACTTCAAGCCAAGTGAAGAAGTGTTGTACTTCTCATAGGAAGAAGAAGAGGAGAGTCACAATGTCTCAACCAATGAAGAAGAAGATGAACCAGAAGTTACTACTTTGAAGAGTCTTTAAAGTCTGAAAAAAGCAAGAACTTAGCTGCTGCTCACAAAAGAATTGGTCTGCTCCAGAATGGAACAAGTTTCAGGACAAATCCATCAACGCCTTGAAGAGCACAATGAAAGAGTTTGATGATTAAATCAAGACTCTTACTGAAAAATCAACAATTCAACCTCTTCAAGGAAGGTTAAACTATCTTCACCAAGTGTTCTGGCTAGGAGTGGATCTCTAACTATTGGTCCAAGGCGTGTTGTGCAAATATATCCACCTATACGTTCTTCCTATGAGGTTGCAACTTATCAAAAGAAGAAGAGGAATTCAAGATCTCAGGAAACTGGAGTTGGCAGCAGACTCGAATTGGACCCACTCCAACACACAGAGTCAGGTTCTTTTCCAGCTTACACAAAGGAAACCATGGAGGAATACGATTCTTCCTTCTTCACTCATCAATGAGGTACCATTCCATTAAACCATTGTATATACCACTGCATTTTTATTTGTGTGTTTCACTCTTGAATTTTCTTCTGAATTTTTATTACCCAAGAGACTGTGTATTTAAGTTTGGAGAAGGGTTCATGAAGTATGTAATGATGTTTATTTGTTTTCTTATTTCAAATTTTTCATATTTAAGTCTACATGCATCTAAGGCCTAGAAAAACCATAAAAATAAAATTATCTTCAAAAGCAAAGTGTTCATCCAGTTGCATTAGCATTTTAGGATTGAGTATAGTTTTGTTTCATATAGGTCGTTTGCACTTGCTTAGAAAACTAGGATGATTATAACCTTGTATATGTGCTGCTTTACTAGATAATCTCAATGCCCTGGTTATTAGTTGTCTAATGCACCTTAATTAACTTTGAAGTAAGACTGAACCATGCTTGGAATGTGAATTGTATAATCTTTTCTTAATTGAAGCATGTTGTGATATGATGCTTGTCCCTACTTATTTGAGCTTGAACTTGACTATTAATTACAATGTTTATGCATTGGATTTGAACTCATGGATATTATATACATATTTGGGTTAGCTTTCTCCTTTTTACCACTCTTGTCAATCCAAGTAGATTTCTCACCTTAAAATTAGCTTTCTTTCTAACCATGCATCTATACCGACTGTAATGTCTTTTTCTGGAATGAGCTTGGTAGAAAGTGTTAGGTTTAAACTGAAAAGAATAGAATTTCATGTAGTGCCACTCGCCATTTGGCCGAGCCAAGACCAATCCAGCATACGACAAGTCCTTCACTCGGCATTTGGCTGGGCCAAGATAATTCCTCCTGAGCCAGAAGACTCCAAGGGGACGGACCACTCGGCATCTGTCCGAGCCAAGACAATTTCGCCTGAGCCAGAAGATTACAAGCGGACGAACCACTCGACATTTGTCCGAGCCAAGCCCATCAGAAGCTCATCCAAACACACCACTTGGCTACTCTACTCGGCATCTGTCCAATCCACTCGGCCAAGCCACTCGGCTGTTGGCCAGCCATGCACCTAAACTTATCTGTTTTGTCTTCTAGTGGTTTATGGTTTACCTAAACCACTATATAAACCTTAATTACGCTTCTATTTTTTCACCCTTTGTTTTATGTTCTTCCTTAGGTTTTCTCTTGTTTTTATGCTTTGAATGTTCTTGAATGTTGAGACCAATATCTTTCAATCTATGTTGCTTTTTGCTTCTGATTCTGGTTGATCTTTGTTTATCATAGCTTTAGGATAATGAATATCTGGTGCATATTAATTTTTGGGTTTAAGCTTAAGTTTTTGGGTTTGTATTCTTCAGAGTTTCTGAAGTTTGCTCATCGCACTTTCAATCTATTATGTTTTCACCTTTGAATCTTGTTTAAACCTGTTAATCTAAGTCTTAATCTTATGAATAACATGGCTATTACATTTTTTGGGTTTGATCATCATTTTTTGGGTTGTTGTTCTTGAGTGTTTGATCATTGTATTTGAAATCTACTTCACATATGCCATTGATACTTGTCATTCTCACTAGTTTAAAGTTCTTGATGATTTGCATATCTATTTTGTTTTCTGGGTTTATGTTCATAATGATTTTTGAGTAGTTTCAGGGTTCTTAAGGATAGGATAGATTAGTGTTGAATCTTTGATCTCCTAGATGTTTAAGCTTGTTTATGCATAGATCATTTCTGTTTAAGTGTTCTTAATGTCTATTTCTTTCTTATCGATTGAAATCTGATCTTAGATATTTCCACACCCAGTAGGTGTTTGATGAACTGTCTGAACCATATGATTTCAAAGATTTACATTTCTATCCCAAGAGATTGGTTGTTTAGGGTGTTTATTTTCTTTAATAGACTGTTTCTTCATGCCTGCTAAGTTGTCTTCCGTTAATGAGAGTTAGGTTTGGATATAGCTTAGCTTGAGATCATTTGTCAAGAGATCGAATTTGATTGTTTATGAGTTTATTGTCTAGGGATCAGCTCTTGTTTGAGGTTTGTTAAACATCTCGGTAGATTAAGGAGGATCACTGATCAATTACCTCATCCTTAGGAATTTTTATTCTTTGATTGTTTAAATTTTCATTTACCCACTTGTTATTTGTTTGGTCACTGCTTATCTAGTTAGCTATAGTTTAATGCATGCTAGTTCTTATGTCTAAGTTTAACTTTTTTGGATGTTCTGTTTGATTAGATTTTTTAGTGTACTCTTTTAATCACTTGGCTTGAATTAATAGATTTTGATCATATCTTGTATGGTTAATAGCTCACCCAATTGGATTGACAACCTTATATACTGCAGTGACTATGAAATTATGTTAGGGAACCCACTGAAAAATCCTACAATCACATGGCGCTGTACAGAGACTACTTAATTATTTTCTACACAGCATGTATGATTATTGTACAACTCTGTACAGAGACTGCATGATTATTGTATTTACTAGATAACTAGCATTATGTACACAAGCGTCGTGTACACACGCGTGAGAAATTGTATTTTTCTTTGTAGATAAAACAAAACGAAAGTATATTTAGAGAGTACGAAAAATTATAAATTTTGGTATAACTTATATTTTCTTAGGATATATATATATATATATATATATA
>OVAV01000526.1:0-17763 GCA_900406375.1 Iberis amara | reverse complement strand
ATCTTGTAGGTCTTTTCCGATGCAAGCTACAATTTGTTTTAACTCCTCAATCTCCTTCTCCAAAATGTATACATTTTCCTTAACCTTATCAAATGTAAATACATTTTCCTTAACCTTATCAAATGTAAATTCAGTTTCTTCAATCTCTTCAAGCATACACTCATTATTCCACTTGAACAAGTGGTCCTTTCCTTGTTGCAAATTAAACACATCATAGTCACACATATGAAAGAAATCAGTCTTACAGTTCTTAATCATACCTCTTCCGATCCACATGGACAACAATAAACAATTCTTCCCAGTTTTTTGTTGTTTTCGAAGTCTTCAATACTGATTTTTCACCATATTGACATGTCCTAAGTATATTTCTCTCTCTTTCCTGCCATCTTCGTGTACCACGAGTAACACCTGCTGATTATGAAACCATTTCGGTCAAATAAAAAAAATGCAAATTGAAGTCCACAAGAAACAAATACCAAAAGATCCCGATGAAGCATTTTGATCTCTCCCTTGGGCTGCTAAAACTTTCCCCCAATTCTCCAACCCTAACTTGACATCCTCAATGAAATGAAGAAGAACGTTTATTTATTATTTTTTAGTATTAACAAAACGATGTCGAAATCCTTGTACCTCCTAAGTCGAAATTGATTTGTCTATGGATGTTTACTCTAAGAACTATGACTCCGAGTTTGGCCAGGAATTGAAAATGACTAAGCAAGTAAGATATAATTTTTGAGCTTAGATTCAAGTTTCGATGCAACTTCATTTGTTTGTTTCTTTGTTTTGATAAACCTTGACAACAACATGGAGAACACCTCCTACTTTGGATTATGTTGTTGGGGTTCTTTTAGGTGTAAGGTAAACTTTTTCTTCTTCTTAAAGCTTGAGTCATTGTTTTAGTGTTGATATCTTATTGAATTGGACATGGACTTGTTGACTTGCAGTTACACTACACTTGAATCCTGTTCATGTTGTTGCTCAGCTTCGACCATCTATGCAGGCTTCGACAGATCAAAAACCAAATCATGAAGAAGTATGAGAATTGGTTTTATGCAGTTTTTATAGGATCCCTTATTGTCTTTTTGGTAAACTTATGCTATTATCTTTCTTTCCTTTAAATTGGGTTACACTCAAGTATCAAGGACTTCAATCCGAATACTGCTCCAGTTATCTTAACGGAATGATGGCAAATGGGAATACTTCAATAGACTTCAACATGAGCCCGTAATGATTTCTTCCTTTTCACCAAGTTAGCTTTATGTTTCTCCTTCTTAATATCCTCTTCTATTTCATTGAAGGGACATTTACATCAACTCACTATGCCGTGGGGAAAAGCAATAGGAATTCTAAATAGAGAGATTCGTTCAAAAGGTATAATATATCAGGCTTCGCTAGTCAACATTTTTATCTAGTTACCGAACAGAAACTCGCTTAATATTTACTTTAACCATGTCAGTTTTCATCAATATTCTTATAGTCTTCTGCTTTCAGGGTCTCCACCTCCCTACCACTTCAAGAACGCGTTCAAAAGTTGGTCTGCGAGATCTATAACTAACTAGCTATGTTATAATTAGCTCTATGGTTCCAATTCTGGATGAAGTTTATATGCTATTATATATATAAGTATAATGCTTAAGTTGGTTAATATCACAGGGACCTTCGTTGCTTCGATACAGCAATCTTAAGCATTATGCACCAGATTCCTCGGATAAGGAATTCTTAGGAGTCCTCCAACAATATGCCTGGTTAGTTCAAGGTCTATGGACTACTAAAACTAGACGGGCGTTTAGAAGCTTCCAGGGATTATGTCCTGAGTCTATTCAACGAGAATTCCATTATAAAGTACTCTCAAGTTATAGCAAATGGTTTCCGTAGAGAGGAGATGAAAACAATGTTAAATGTGTTTGCGAAAGAGAGGCCTCTTCTAAGTGAT
The DNA here is from genome assembly GCA_900406375.1 of Iberis amara. NCBI lineage: Eukaryota > Viridiplantae > Streptophyta > Magnoliopsida > Brassicales > Brassicaceae > Iberis > Iberis amara. Next base: position 15,830 of record OVAV01000526.1, on the reverse strand, counting down.
TCGAAGTTCAAAGAGACCACTTATATCTCCTTCATTAAATCTTACCCGGAGATTGTTAAGGAGCAAAGGTTGTTTTGGAATGCTAAGCAAGAATATTCTTATAAGCCTCTACATGATGAACAATATACCACTTACGATAGCAATGATTTTCAGAGAGAATATATTTTAAAAAATTAAATTTCTCTCTCCCACTTCGTCTTCTTTTTCCTCTGATAATGGGAGATACAAGCCAAACCGTTCGCCATAACTTCCTACTGTTAGTTTTACCAATTGCAACAAATTAAACTGCTCTTTAACCACTCTCGCCTTTGCAAATCTGTGCACATATTTGCGAAAAGAAACTCACAAGAAGCAATTTCAGATTTCTACTTTCATAAGGTTTTGCAAATTAGAGTCACGAAGCTCACGGAACATTTGTTTAGGATTTTCCAAAGAAGGTAAATTCTCCATCAATCTTTTGCATTTCTCGCCATTTTCATGAACATGTCATAAACAACAGCCGAATTACGTATGCACCCAAAAATTGACTTCTTTCACACTAATTTAGGTCATATTTACAAATTTTGTGGGAACCAAAATTCGCACTGTCAATTTCTGTTAGTTAAGGAAAAACAAGGAAACCCTAACTTTTCTTGAGGTCCCGGATTTATGTGAACCAAACGTTTACAAGATTAGAACACGATAATATATAAAATAATACGAAACTGAATACGAATTTGCAAGTAAGAAAAAAGCGAAAGAGTTTCTTATTCCGAATTTGCATATGAGCGTGTTACAATCAGATTCTAAGCCTTAGCCGCGAGACCTGTTGGCGAGTATCTTAGCTCTAACAACGAAGACTGATAAACCTAATTGAGTCGCAGCTCGCTAACAAATCGGAAAATAACCTAATGCTCTAAGTGTTTAGTTGTAGAGAAAAAACATGTCTTGTGCTCTTCCTCCTCATCTCTCTTTATAGACTTCCAAGATCGGTCTGCTTTCCTTTTCCACCTCATATTCGAGTTCATCCTTCCGTGGAAATCTTCTTTTTCGAGCTTATCCTTCTACGGAAGTATTCCTTTTCGAATTTAAGCCTATCTTTCTATGGAAGTATTCCTTCTTAGATTTTTATACTTTTTCCATTTTTACGCTTTGCGAAACTAGGACATACCGTCATTGTTCTTGGGCCGAATCTCGTCTGAAATCGTAAGTGGACCATTATCGCGTTTAGACCTCTTTAGGCCGTTTTGCGGTTTAGATTATTTTTATGATTTCTATCGGAGAACTGGTCTCTCCTACGATGATACGATGTGGTTCCACGAAGTAATAATGTTAATCGTATAGATGAGATAACATTGGCGTCTAAGTTAGTTGTTATCATTTTATATGATTGATAAAAAGGAACACGTCTTTATGACTATTTCGGAGAGTGATAAATTTAATCTTATAGTTGAGATAATCATTGGTGTTTAGGCTAACCATTATCGTATTACATGATCAAAGTTCATACGAGGGAATTTTACGATCCTTTCGCAAAATGTAATGAGTAATTGTATAGATAACATAACTTCGGTGTTCAAGTTAACTGTTACCGTTTATACGATTAATTTGAATTTATACGAAAAGAATGAGTTTTACGGTTTTTATCGTAGAATTCCAACGGAAACTCGAAACGATACGAAACAAGAGATGACTTTTTCGAGACACAGTCTACTCGCCCGTGGACAAATAGAAATTGTGAGACTCTACTCATCCATGGGCGAGTAGAACGTGTGAGATTCTACTCACCCATGGGCGAGTAAAACGTGTGCGATTCTACTCGCCCATGGGCGAGTAGAACATGTGCGATTCTACTCGCCCATGGGCGAGTCAGACGTGTGCGGTTCTCCCATGGGCGAGTAGAACGTGTGCGATTCATGGGCGAGTAGAATGTGTGGGATTCTACTCGTCTGTAAATGACTAGATTCGGAGCCAACGCATTTTTCCGGAGATTGCCGTTGTTTTTTGTTGTTCCGAAACATATCCCTTGAGATCTTTCGTATTTCACGGCTTGGTTGGTTCGTTCCGTTGATCGGGATACGACGGCTATGCATTTAGGTTTTTATATTAAATGATTAACATTTTTATGATGGTTTTTGAAACATCAATTTCGTCGTGACCGTTTTTGACCCCAACAAATTTGTGAATTTACATTCATCTTGCTTTAATGTACATCTTCTTTCTTTTGCATACAAAAATAATAATTTAAATATGTTTTTCTTTATTGCATGTCTCTCCATTGTTATCTGAACAAATTAATCCTCTTTTTCATATTTATCTAAGATTCTATAAAATCAGAAGAAAAAAAATATTGTTTATCTTCATCCTTTGTTCTAGAAGCCATACGCATCGTTGTTTTTTGTTCAGTTTTAAATATATTGACTATTTAAACCTAGTAGTCTAACTAATTTTATTCATCTTTCTCTGCTAAAATAGTAACATGATGGATGAAGATACAACCTAGGAACTGCCTCGCTGATTATTTTGAATTAAATTGCGAGCCTGATGGAAGAGCTAGAGTTAATAAGTACTTCAACCTAAGAGTCGTAGAACATATCAAGCAAACATTAGACGAAGATCATTTGGATTTGTTAATGAACTCCTAATTCAAACTCATCATGCAAATAGAAAATCACGAATTCTCACTTGTATTTGTCCACTACTTGCTATCCAGACAGTTGGTCACCAATACAAAAAACAAACTATGGTGGCTTTTCGCATGGAAGCCAATAAGGTATGGCCTTAAAGAGTTCGCTATTGTTACTGGCTTGAATTGTAGACAAGAGAACAAGAATGATCAAAAAAGACGACCCCAAAAAAAAAGGGTGAAGCAAATAACAGTGTTGAGAATATTTTGAAGAAGCTATTCGATGGAGAAAAAAAACCAACTACTTCATGTATACATAAAAAACTGGTTGAACGGAAAAGGTACAAGGATCCAGAAACATGGTTGCGGCTAGCACTTTTTCTTCTCGTTGATGGCATACTTTGTCCAATATCAAACAACACCATAATCACAAAAGAAAGGGTTGAACAGGTAGTAGACATTGAGGAATTTCTCAAATACCCTTGGGGAAGGGAATCATTCTCATTGACTGTGGAAAGCACAAAGTGTAAAGACCATTTCAGTTACACACAACCTACCACTGCTATACAAGGCTTCTCCCATGCAATGATTCTTGTTACAGTGGTAAGTTATCCTCCAATTCTGCAAAATGCGGTCCTTGAATCAATGATGGAAAGAAATGCATCAATTCAGGAGATTGTTGCTTTCATAAGTCTGATGAATCTGCACCTTCAAAAAAAAACATTCATGTCACTGGATGTACTCCGGCAAGTAAGTACTCCACCTTGTTAAATAGTCTACCCACTTTAAATGCGTCGGTGGTCTGACTACCTACGTTATCTTTTCTCGTCTAATGTTCCTATTTGATTAACACACAGGTTAATAGTGATCTCGTTGCGCAGCGAAGCGGCTCTCGAGTTAGTGGGTGACATCGAATTAGATGCTGACAAAGATGATCATGCCGTCGATTATCTTCTTCTGTTGATAAGTGATGAACATCCGTTTGAAATTAATTCATGGGCTGGTGGTCTTCACGCTGTAGATGTTATTGAAGCACAAAAAAAGGCACATGAAGCGCAGAAATGTAACGAATAAAAGATAGCAACAGAGAGGATATAAAGGAAGAGACTATGGGACATGAGGAGCCATCAACCTCTGTACTGCGATGTCTTATGTCCACAGGACAGTCGCCATTCAAAGAGGAATTACTAGTCCGTAAGGTGGCATCACTGATTAAGAGCAAATTTTCCCATTTTTGAAGGATACACAAGGAGTGTCATCACACATATTGATGTAGTCGTTCAGAAGTTGTTCAACAATGTGCAGCACCTGATTCTACATGGAAATGAAACAAAATAGAAACCTTCCGATGAAAATTCAAACACCAGTAAGGAAACTTAATCAAACTACAACCTTTCATACTTTATTAATGTTTTTCTTCCATCAATGTGTAGATTCAACAGATGAGGATAAAAATGCGTCAAAATCATCTGAGCGTTTTGCTAACAACATCTTCATATCAGATGATCTGGCAGACGAAATTATTAGAAATGTAGTCTATGAGAACCCTCCTGGTGGCGAGTTTGAAGAAGTCTATGTTCCTCAATGGATTCAACCTCGCCTTGGCAAAATACGAAACCTCTAGTAACAAAAAAATGATGTACCAACAGGTAATCCATCATGTGAAATGAATGAGTACAAATAATCAACCTATTTTTTATTAGTTAAGTAGTTAGTATACTTGTTTGTCTCCTCATCTTTTTTCATTTCATTTATCATTGGCTAAACATGGACATTTACGGTTAAACCAAACAGGCGCAGGAGCTTCTCAGACTCGCGAGACTGCCAATGTTTCACCATGCATGAACGACATTTAGGCTCACTCCATTTATCACAACCTACTGTTCGCCAAGAAATGGAAATAAATGTCTTAAGTAATTCCATAACTAATTGCTGCAATGGTAGGATAGTCAAACTGCTGATGACTAATAACGTAGTTAGTATACTAATTGCATTTCTCAACTTTTTCTGTCATTTACGCTTAGGTGATTATGGGGACTTAGGGTTAAATCATCCTCAACCGGGAACAAATCAGGCACGTGAAACTGTAAATGTTTCTCCATCGATGAGAGAGATTCACCCTCCCTCCTTCTCACTCAATATATCTCAAACTCATGATACTCAACAAATGGAGACAGAACCCTCTTCTACGGATCATAATCCACATCATACCACTTCAAATATTGTTGTTCCAAGTAATGTAAGCACGACCACTGCAGGGGAAGTTAATGCTCAGGATTTCTGAAGGTAATATTTTCTTTATAAGCAACGTTGTCATTTTAATTCTCCTCTAGATACGTTCAGCTTTTCCAAATCATACATATTAGGTTTCTCCGATTTTGCATATTGAAGCACAAACGAACCGAATATTATTATGGGTTTGTCAAACAGCTTACATATATTGTCTTTTGTTGTCGCGTTAAATGTATTTTGGTGTTCAGTCCATTTAGAAAAGTGAATGGTTCCAGACACCACAATCTACCAACATTTAACATATACATTAAACATCTCATCCTTGAATCTGTAGCATGTATATTTCGTGTGATATACTGAGTACTCTTTTTAAACTTTCATCAGGCAAATACAGTTGGACAATCTCGAAATGAAATCGAGAAAGATGAATCAGAAACATTAAGTAACACACGCGAGCAGGTTAGAAAAGGAAGTCGGGAGAATGAAAAGAAGGTAAAAGCGATAGATTCATTACCAACCACGCCTAGTAAGAGGGCTAAGCGGGAACAACCAAAAACGAGTCTAGATAAAGAGGTTGTTAGAAGAAGTCTCAGGATAAATCGAAAGCCTCCTGGTAACCCACCAGCAAAAAAAAAACACAAATTACTCAAGTGACACGAAAAATAAAAGAAGCGGTTTTACCAACTCTGGAGGAGGACGATGTTTGAGATGTGACTCTCTCTCTCTCTCTCTCCTCTAATACTGGAATTCAGAGCATTCGACGAGCCAACACAAAAGAAATGCGAACTCTTTCAAGAAGTTATCGAGAAGTCCAGGGAAAAACTGTTGCATTTGTTCAACATTTATGTTCATTGTACGATAAATTAATCACCTACTTAATTGATGCAGGGTTTACGACCTTGGTGATAACCTCCGCGTGGAAAATATTATCTTCTGGCCTCTATTCGAAGCAATAGAGATTTGGCAATCCAATGTAAGTGGTTGAATAAATTATATAGTAGTCAGTATATTTCAATTTATATAACGAACTATTTTATTTCCTTCATTATATCGGTCCCGGATGTTGTTGTTCGTTTCATACAACATAGGAGAGACCAGATCCCCAATTGCATGTTTGATTTCGTCCCCACAAGTTGGGAAATTGAGATGAGGCGTCTTTGGGCATCTTTTCAACACACTCTTGACAAAGAAAAGTTTTGGTTCTCAACAACTTTTACAATGATTATGTCAAAGCGTCCCAACTGGTATTCGTCCATTGATAGGATCTACTACGCTAACGCCATTCAGAGTGTACAATGGGTTGGACTGGCTATTGACTTCAACCAACGATCAACATAAGTTCTTGATTGTAACCACAATAAATTTGCCGAATAGCAACTGCATCACAAACTAAAGTATATGTCATTACTCTTGCCTTTCTTCATAAAACGGCATGGAGTTGCGCTTGAGTGTAGAAAAATTAGTTTGGACTCGTTTCAGTTTTACCGGAATGAGTTAGAACAACTTGTTGAAGACCAAGGTATTTACTTTTGATAGTTTTCAAGTTAACTTCTAATAACTTCAGTACTTATGGTAAATATTTTTTTTCTGCGGATTTAGTTCTGGTTGGTGTAGCAGCTATCGTGCTAATGGAACAACATTATCTTGACCACATAGACGAATCCTCATTGTTAGGAAAACAATATCTCAAGGTAGCAGCAATGAACTCCGGGATTGAAGCGTTTAACGCACTTGTTCACCGTCCATCTTCACCTGTAAGGCTTCCTCATAACTGAACTTCCAAGCATTACTCTAAACTTAACTCGTTTTTATTTCATTCTCTTTCAAAATTCATATCGTTGTCTTACTTGACTGCTTTTATTACTTACAACTACAAAGTCTATTTTATTTTCATTGAGATTCACTTATATCATGCGTAGTCGGACTACCATTATAATCTGAATTTATTTACTGCTATTACCAAACCAAAATGATGATTGAAGGCCTGCGACCTTAATTAAGTATTACAACAAGGCTATCTAGTAGCCTAAATGATAGAAGGCATGAAGCCTGAGTTAAAGTTACTAAAACAACATCAAAAAGATATTATATCAACTACTAAAATCCATACACTGACTACCTCGACCACTATCCAACATCTTCCCCGAAGACCCCAAAAACTTGTTTCGTCTCCCTATAGAACGGTATTACCGCCTATATGGTGTTATGACAACTTGCCTTTTTTATGTCATCTTCGAGTGGCAATGGCTGCAACCCCTGTTTCCAACAATCTTGCAAAAGGCAAACAAATAATTCCATACAATTAACCATATCATATTTTTTGATAAAGTTGTGCGGTAAACAAACTTACCATGTGCTCCCTGCGAGATAAAATTCTGACCTTCTTCGGCCTACCAGATTGCCTCCTAACCCTTGGTGGCATTAAATCATTACCCACATTCGACAAAGATCTGGTTAATGCATCACTTCCAACCGAGGGATTGGATAAATGTTTTCCGCATACATAGAAGCCCAAGCACCATTGTAATACTCGCTAATAAACCATTGGTTCAGTTGGCAAATCTAAACGCAAGGCAGCTGCAAGGGCATGTGAGCAAGGAATTCTAATAATTTCAAACTCCTTGTAGCTATTGGTTCCAGCGTCGAAGTTAACCAAAAAACAATCACCTTTTTCATTGAAACTTCGTACTGTGTTGGTCAGATCGTTTTCACAAGTATATCCATTCCTGCTTCAAAGTTGGTTTCCACCCTTTGCCGCACTTGTGGTGTTAGGAAACCGTTACCATCATTTTCCTTAGCTCTCTCATGCCTAATAACAAACCAAGTCATGTTTTGACTCCTTATGTATTCCAACATAGCCACCGACGAGTACTCTCTAGCTTCCTTCAAAACGACATCGGATCTAGTGAGGGAAACCTATACACATTTTTATGTAAGTTAGAATACTCATAAATATTGTCCAAGTATTTATTTTTTTAGTATACGGTATACCTATATTGAGTAGGTATGCAGTGAAAAGTGGGTTTGTATTTTGTATTTCGAGGAATCTCGTGTTGAAATCATTGATCGTGTATGATCTGGCAATTTGCATCATTAGATAACCCAAGTTTTTAGGATCAAAATTTTCCCGGACATTACGGTACAGATGCACAACGCATCATGCATGTCTCGCCTTCGTGTATACCTACAGAGGAAAAAGGTCCATAAGCGAGTAGTATACCATCCATCAGCCTTAGTATATCAACAACTCTACTTTTCTAATAACATGTTATCAATACCTTCTTAAATCCATCGTATATGCTTGCATGCCTGTCAAATATAATGACAAAATTAGATGAATCATAGACAAACATTTTCAATCTTTCAAAAAACCACTCCCATGATTCATCGTTCTCTCTGTCCATAATGCAAGAGGCTAAAGGTAAGACCTGGAATTTTTCATCCTTGCCAGCCATAGTTAGTAGAGTACCACCATACCTAGCCTTTAGGGAGGTTCCGTCAACAACAACCACCTTTCTCATAAACGTAAATTCCTTAACACACGCTCCAAGTGCAATAAAATTGTACTTGAACCAACAAGCAGAATATTTGTTCATACTTCTGAAATTGTTCAAATCTTGTCTTCGGTGAGATGAGGGCTTGATCCATGATTTGGGTGAAGTATTCAGCTCTAACGATCTCCGCATGTGATAATATAACATTTCTCTCGATGTTCTCTGAATCTTACTAAAATGTCTTTTTCTTCTAATGATTCGCTTTGCTTTTTTAGGAAATACAGACTCAACCTCCATAGATTCTGCAATCACTCTAGCTTCTGCTTTAGCTTTCTCAAAGCCTGAATCTCTATATTTTTGAAAGTAAGAAACCAATTCCTTCAGATGAACAATAGCCACATTAATATTCATGTCTTCTGACTTCAAACTCTTACTCAATGTTACGATAAAAGATTATACCAAATAACCGTGGAAACAAAGAACTCAAAATTTTCAATTCTATGTGATTCACTTGTAGCAAGACATTCAGCATCGCTTATGTGGATCATCATTGTTTTTTAGCAATATAAATTAAAGCGTCCATGATTTTACCGTATTGCTTTTATGCTTTCAAGATGACTCTCCCAACGAGTGTGTGATAAAGATTTAAGTGTTAGACCATCCACATGATCTTCAAAATATTTTCCACAACTGAAGATGAAAAGAAGCAATAAGTACATTGAATAATGCCAAAAAATGATACTATCTTAGGAGAAGTGGTTGCCATATCAAAAAGTGCAAGATTTAAATTGTGCCAACTACACGGTGTATAAAATGCTCTTGGATTAATTTCAAGAAATCTTTTCTACACTCCTTCATGTTTTGCCTTCATATTAGAGCTATTATCATAACCTTGTCCTCTCACATTGCCAATTTTCAAATCAAAAGCAATAAGCACATCTTGAAGCTCACGAAAAAGTCATTCTCCAGATGCATCATCAACTTTCAAAAATGTTAAGAAGAATTCTTTGATATTAGCTGAAGTTCCTGAAACGTCTACATAGCATATGATAACAATCATTTTCTCATGATGACTAATATCATTAGTGCAATCAAGAATAACGGAGAAGTACTATGCACTTTGAATTTTCTTAACAGTCATAGCTTTCATCTCATTGCCTAATAAAGCTATTAACTCATTTTGAATCCTATTGTTGAGATAATTCCCCTTCTTTCAATCTTCTCAAATATTCTATCATCACATGATCACAGTCAGCAATCATCTCTATAAAGCTTAAGAAATTTTCATAACCTTCTTCTCCCATCTTCTCATGGCTTCCACGAAACGTTAAATTCTGCTTAGCAAGAGTTTTTACCAGAGATATTATCCTAAGAAACACTTGCCTTCATTGGATTTTCTCTTTATTAATTTCATATTGAGCATATTTGTCAATGGTCTAATTTTTTTTGCAACCTGAGATCGAGTTCTGACCATTGCTTCGTATACAAAATGTGTTCACGACCAGATTCATGTTTCTTTAGCCTTTCCATTTCTCCAATCACTAAAATCTGTAGAAGCCAGCTGACTATTACCATTCTGTTTGAACAACTTGCAACAAAAGCAAAAGATCTTTTTCAATGTCTTTGAGTACACTAGCCAACGTCGATCTTGTTTTCTTTCATCACCCAATTTGCTGGTATAATACAAATGTGAGAAATGCCTCTTCAATCCATCTTTAGGAAAATTATAATCAAGTGGCAGTCTTTTTGTAGGGCATTGTACAACCATAAAATTCATTCATTCATTCCATCCTTCTTTTATGTTTTCCCAATTTCCATGATCATACATATAAAAAAATCCACACAGTGTCTTCAAAGTATCACTCTTCTCTTATTTATTATGATTCTCACCATCATTAGCTTCCAACGCTTCATCATTCCCTACATTTATATTCTCTTATTCAAAAGTATCCTCTTTTCTGTTACCCTCATTTATACTCATTTACTTCATCTTCTCCAAAAACATCATATTGTTCATCATATTTTTCCACATACTCATCTAAGGGATCATATTTTTTTTAAAGTACCTCGATAAAGCGTTCTCTTGAGATTTTATTTCTTCTTCATTTTTTCTATTTTCTTCTCCAAATGTTTGGTGTCTTCTATATGAAGACATAGTCGAAGATACAATCATCGTTTAAACTTTTGAAATGGTTTACAACCTTTATTCGTAAAAGAATTAATTAAAAGACTAAATAGAATGAATTTAATTACCTTAATAATAATAATTTTGTGATAAGTAAACTAATTTTTGGACAAAATTCGCTTAAACTTTTAGATGAAAATTTTCAAAGAGGAAGAGAGGAACGTGATATTCTTCCAAAAAAAGTGAGGAACGAGGCGAACTGGAAAAAGTAACAATTTTTCTTTTTAAATTAAAATGATTTTGATGTTTTTAATTGGTCATTTAATCATGGTGTCCCACCACAAAAATCATTAGTTTCTCTACGTAACTATATCTAGATATGGTATATCGCATATTTAAATATAATATATTATTTTGATATATACCTTAAAACTAACATAACAATTTTTTCCATTAAAATTCCCCATGCCTTCAAATTAACAAAACTATTTTTTCCATCATGATGCACCAAGCTCATGCTTCTTTTCCTCATACTAGTTCACAGATCTGGCCAATACCTATGTCACATTACTAAGTGATATATAAGAAATCATTGTTGGAGTTGGATAAATTAGACTAAGTGACAAAATAATTTTACAAAATGTGTTGCTTGTTCCAACTTTTCAATTCAACATATTGGGGATGATTGGTGATTAGTCTGCAGAGACTTTAAATATTTTTTTTTAAAGTCTCTACCGTTCATTTTTTCTTAATCAAGCTTTTAGTACCTTAAAATTTCTCCAATTTCCTAAAATATCTCACAGCATACTTTTTGGGTCTATGTTTTAATTTTATTCAAAAATCAACAATACATGGCTTAAAAAAAACTTACAGCTGTCATTTAAAACTTAAATTTTCTACAACTTTTTTGAAAAAAATAAAAGTTTAAAGCCAAAAGACCTTGAAACCTCTTCTAATCAGCCTATTGAGTGTTAGTTGCATAACTAAAGATGTAGGTTCTATGGTTAGTTTCACAAAAAATTATTGATTCATACATAATTATATTCAAGAATTGAAGATTGACAAGGGTAAACAAATTGCATATATATATGTTGCAAAATGAGATTGTTTCAGGTACACATTTGATATGTTCAGTCATGCATATGTTGAAACTTGGCATAATAGATTAGATCATCTAACTTATACCAAAAAATGATCTCTCTAATCATTTGCTTATCAATAAGAATAGTAAATTAGATAATAAACATTGTCAAGTCTCTCATTTAAAAAGCAAAAGCGTATGTCTTTTTCATATTCTAAAAATGTGTGATTCTATATTTGATCTAGTGCATATTGATGTCTGAGGTCCATTTTATGTTGAAACACATGAAGGATACATATATTTTAAATATAGTTGATGATCATAGTCATGCAACTCGGATGTATTTGTTAAAAGATAAGTCTGATGTTCTTCATGTTTTTTCCAGATTTCTTGAAAATGATTGTCACTCAGTTTAATAAATTTGTTAAGTCCATAAGATATGAAAATGTTCTTGGGCTATCATTTACACAATTATACAAAGACAAGTTATTGTATCCTCTCATTCATATCCTCAAACACTAAAAAAAACTCTATTGTAGAAAGAAAAACATCAACACATTTTAAATGTTGCTAGATCACTATTGCTTCAATCCAAAATACCTTTATCATATTGGGGAGACTGTGTCTTTACTGCAGTCTTTCTTATTATAAGAATACCATTTCCAAAAACACAAAGTTTATCACCAGTTCAGATCTTAATTTCCAAAATACCTAATTATAGCAAACTCAAAACATTTGGTTTCCTCTATTACAAGAGCACATTTGTCAAAGGCAGAACAAAGTTTGATCCTAGATCAAAAGCTTATGTGTTTTTTGGTTACCATGTTGGTATCAAAGGTTACAAATAATTAGATTTAGAACCAATAGCATTTCTGTTTCTAGGCATGTTGTTTTCAGGAACATGCTTTTCCTTTTGTTGTCTCCTCTCTTTCTGACACAACAAAGGCTTTCTTTCCTAGTCTTGTTTATCCTGATACAAAGTAATATTTTGCTCCTGTAACTTCTGATGTTTTTTTTTCTATAAGACCATCTTTTGACGCAAGTTTGCCTTTAGCAATTGCATCACATAGAACTCGTAAACCACTTTCTTATTTGCAAAACTATCGTTTTAATCTTTTACATATGAATATCCATTGTCTTCTTATCTTTTATATCAAAAACTCTCTCCTTCATATCTTGTATTTATCAATACCATTTATCTCATTTATGAACCTATAATTTTTAGTGAGGCAAAGAAATCAAAAGAGTGGTCTGATGCTATGGATCATGAGTTTAGTTCCTTATACGGTCTTGATACATGGGATGTTTGCTCTTTACATGAGGGAAAAAAATTGTAGGTTGTAAGTGGGCTTACAAGCTCAAACTCAATGCTGATGGAAGTCTTGAAAGGTACAGACCAAGACTTGTTGCAAATGGCTATACACAACAACAAGGTGTAGATTTTTTTAATACTTTTTCTCCTGTTGCAGAAATGGTAGTGTGAAATTTCTTTTCTCTATTGCAACTATGAAAAGTTGGAATCTTCATCAGTTACACATCTCTAATGTGTTTATGAATGGTGAACTTTCTGAGGAAGTACACATGGAGTTACCCAAAGGTTATGATACTAGAAAGTATGTTTTACCAAAGAATAAAGTTCTTAGATTGAAGAAATCAATTTATGGTCTTAAACAGGCATCAATGGTGATGGTACACTCCTCTTCAGGCAATTTGGTTCAATATTGCAGGTTGTTTTGGTTTATGTTGATGATATTATTATTGCCATTTGATCTTAGTAAAAAAATTGTCTCCATATATGAATATTCTTCTTGAAGATCACAAACCTTACATAAGGTTAGTGGAGAAAATTAATGTATTTCACCATCACTTATCTTGATATAAGTTTTGCAGTCAATAATCTTTACCAGTTCTCATTTTCACAAAGATGGACTCATCTTAATGCTGCTCATAAGATTCTGCATTACCTTAAAGCCAATATTGGACAAGGCTCGTTTTATTTTTCAGATACTAGTATGCAGATTAAGGCCGTTAGTGATTTCATCGGTAACTCACTGATTTCTTGGCATATTCGGAAACAAGTCATATCTCTTTCTTCTACGGAGGCAAAGTATAAAGCTCTCTCTAATACTACAAATGAGGTTGTTTGGCTTTCTCGATTGCTTCTTGATTCACACGTTGCTTCCTCATTTTTTCCAATTTGTACCGTGACAGTATGACAACTTTATACATTGCCAAGATTCCAGTATTCCATGCCCGTACTAAGCACATTGATGCACAATGTGATGCGGTCCGTGAAAAGGTTGAACCCGATGCATTGACCCTTCTTCATGTCAATTATGCAAATCAACTTGTACATACATTGATAAAACCTTTCTATCATTCTCTATTCAACAATTTAAAGTTCAAGATGGCTTTTCATAATATCATATTAATTGCAAATATTGTTAGTTGATTAAAATAGGTTGATACTTGTATATATAACACTTTTTGTATACAACTACACCAATAATAAAAAAAATATTTTTCTCCACTTCTTTTCAGCTATTAGGTATTATTCAAACATAGGTTTTAATAGAGTTTGAATCTAGTTACAATTTATTGTTATTCAAATGGTGATTAAAATTTGGTGTTATCAAAATAATTAATATGATACTTATAAATCATGCTTTAGTAGATTTTGATAGTTGTTCGATAAAGACTTTAAAATCTAATGTTATTCAACTTTTGAATTATTTTTAAAAAATTGTAGTTTAATTGATTTGAAATAATTTTATATAAAAAATAACTAAAGTTTAATGTCAACATATAATTTTAAATTTTTTAAATTCAACTTTTGAATTATTTTTTAAAAATTTGTAGTTTACTTGATTTGAAATAATTTTATACAAAAATAATTAAATTTTAAATTCAACATAAATTGTAGAGAATTGATCAGATATTGCAAATGAATCCTACAATTTACGAGTCTAGGTTTTATAGGTTGATTTCTTGCAACATATATGAACTCTTCCACTCATGCTCTGAAATAGGCCTGGCGTTTGGGTATTGGTTTTTTCGGGTTTTGGGTAGTTTGGATATAAGGATTTAGGATCTATTCTTGTCTTTTTAAAGTTTAATTCGGTTATGTTCCTAAATTTTCGGTTCGGTTCGGGTTAATCGGATAGTAGATTTTGATATCCATTCAGATAGTTATTTAATTTTATTCGGGTATTTCGATTCCAATTTGATTTTTCACCCCAAAAAAATTATTTTAATTAATGCTATGTAATTTCAATATATACATAGTTATATTATATGCATATTTAATAATAAGAAAATATTATTTATTTTTGGTGAAGTTCTGTTAATTCGAGTAGTTTGGTTTGGTTCCTAAAATTTTGGTTTCATTCGAGTAATTTCATAACTCGGTTCGGGTTCATAACCAAAATTTTCAATTCTGTTTGGTTTGGTTCTTCAGGTATCGGTTATTTTTCTCATCCCTACTCCAAATTGTGCAAAAATATTTCATGTAGTTTTATACATCATGTTGTACATCCACTCCAAATATTATAACTATTCGACATGTTTGTATATCTTATAAAATTAGCTTAGTTTGTAAATGAAAGTAAAATGGTTACGATCATTTCATATATAACCATATTATTACCACTATCTTGTCACCATTTTACGACTACTTGTTCATGCATATACGTGGTTGGTTAGGCTTGTTACACCTAACTCCCACACATGAAACATGTGATTGCATATATTAGTAATACCAAACCCAAGACCCAAACAATTTTCTTTACGATATGTTGTCGCAAAATGGTAGCAAAATTAATGTCAATTTTGCAACTTAACGTTATCTTCTAAAGTTTAAACAACATATGGTAAAAAAAATTGCAGCTTTTTCATAATCATATATAAGAATCAGAAGGTAATCATTAGAAAATAGCTAATGTTTTGATTATTATGCTTTTTTCTTTTTGGACACTAATTTCTAATTATTTTGCGACTAAATTTACATATTATAAAATGATCATAAAGCACTTAGGTTAATATCTATTAATTATTGATATTAAAACTGTAATAATCATAATATTAAGTTTTAAAAAAGTGGACGTTATAAATTTGAGTAAAATTGTGTATATACGAAATTGATATAATGAAAATCTATATAATTAGTATATGTTTCTAGAAAAATTTTCGAAAGGAATTGATATCCAAGTAGCTCAGTTGGTAAAACAAAAAATAAGATTAGCAAACACGTCTTCGGTTCGAACCTTAAAGATAACATTTCTTTTTTATTCATAA
>OVAV01000525.1:4912-17781 GCA_900406375.1 Iberis amara | reverse complement strand
TGCATCAAATTCTGGGTTTGTGTTCTTGAGTATTCTTTACAGTTTCATCATTGATCTTGGAATCCACTTCATGTATGCTTTTCTTAGTTGTTATTCTCATTAGATTCAGCATGATCTTTATGATTTACACATCTATTTCATTTTCTGGGTTTGTGTTCTTCATGAGTTCTGAGTAGTTCATCTGTTCTTAAGGATGTGGTAGATTTTGTGTGATTCCTTGATCTCATAGATGTTTAAGCTTGTTTATGCATATATCCTTTTTGTTTCGTTGCTCTTAATGCTGATTTCTTTCACATCAATTGAAATCCGATCTTAGGCATTTCCACGTCCATAAGGTGTTTGATGAAATGCCTGAACCAAATGATTTCAGAGATTTACATTCTTATCCCAAGAGATTGGTTGTTTAAGGTATTTATTGGCTTTAATATATTGTTTCCTCACGCCTGCTAAGTAGTGTTCCGTTAACGAGAGTTAGGTGTGGATATTGCTTAGCTTGAGATCATTTGTCAAGAGATTGAATATGATTGTTATGAATCTATTGTCTAGGGATTAGCTCATGATTGAGGTATGTTAAGCATCTAGGTAGGTTTAGGAGGATCACTGATCAATTATTCCCATCCTTTGAAACTTTCATTCTCTAGTTTTATTTTAGTCTCATTTGCTCACTTGTTCTACATATTATTTATCTTGTTATGTCTTGTTTATGCATTTCAGTTCTTATGTTTGTTTATGATTGTTAGTTTAAACCTTTTAATTACTTAGCTTGAATTAATAGGATATGATTGCATCTAGTTTGGTTAATAGCATCACCCATTTGGATTGATAACATATTGTGCAACAATGACAATGATAGTACATTAGGAATTGAAGTATTTAAACATTGAAAAATCTTACAATAAGGCGACGCCGCCAGAACAAAGATTAGATCTAGGATTTATTTTTCTTTTATGAGATAGTTTTTTATTGATTTAAAATTTCAAACTTATTNATAGAGCGTAGAGTTTTTTATTGATTTAAAATTTCAAACTTATTGTTACTATTTTTTCTTAACAAAAAAAACTTCAGAATTTTGTAAACGTAGAATATGATCCATTTTTTAAAAAAAATCAAGAATACAGATAAGACAGACGTAAAATAACAAAGAATCATATATATAGTCTTTTAAGTGGTCCCACAAATTGCCTTATATGGTTGAATAAAACCAAAACCAATTATGAATGNTTTTTTATTGATTTAAAATTTCAAACTTATTGTTACTATTTTTTCTTAACAAAAAAGAACTTCAGAATTTTGTAAACGTAGAATATGATCCATTTTTAAAAAAAAATCAAGAATACAGATAAGACAGACGTAAAATAACAAAGAATCATATATATAGTCTTTTAAGTGGTCCCACAAATTGCCTTATATGGTTGAATAAAACCAAAACCAATTATGAATGATGCCTCAAAAATGTACCAAAAACAATAATATAGTTTTTACAACCTATATATAATATACATATTATTCTGAATTTTGAATTATACTATCATGTGACTTGTGGATATATGGCTAAAATTTGTTCCAATTACAGCCGATTAACTTTTGGAATAAATCTTAAAAGTTTGACCAATACAACATCAATATAGAAAGATCCACTTGAATAAGAAATGAATATAGAAACTTACTGTAACTAGTTTTTTAATCAACGACTATTAAATCACTCCCATACTCGCATGTGAGAAGTCTGACTTTTATAACGTACATCAGGCGGAGAAATCCAGATCCGAAAAAATAATGTCTATATAACAAGTCTTGCCTCTAAGGCTCTAACACTTATCCAACAAAAACCATTATGTCAGAAAAAATGCCAACTGTCAATAAAGTAGCTCCTGTTGACGCCGTTGCCTCACCAACCATCGTACGAGCCACCATAGTCCAAGCCTCCACCGTCTATAACAACACTCCGGCCACTCTAGCAAAGGCGGAGAAGTTAATCGGCGAGGCTGCAAGTAACGGATCGAAGCTGGTGGTGTTTCCGGAGGCGTTTATCGGCGGTTATCCTCGTGGGTTTAGGTTCGGTTTAGCTGTTGGTGTTCATAACGTAGATGGTCGTGATGAGTTCCGAAAGTATCATGCTTCTGCCATTGTTGTTCCTGGTAACTCTGCGTTGACTTTCTGTTTTTCCATAAAATTCGGATATGTGGATTCCAGTTAACATATTATAGGTTGGAGATATGTCTATGTTTGGACAAAACTAAACAACATTTAGATAGGACTTTGTCCAATTGATCATAATCAAGGCCGGTCCAAACAGAACAAGTACGATCTTAAAATTCATTTAAAAAAAAAAATTAGTTGAAACAACCAGTCAATTTTTTCATTTTATGTCGCAACTTTTAAAATCTCATGACCAGTCTTGATTAAAATTAACTCTTTTTTGTGATGGATTTGAAGGTCCTGAAGTAGAACAATTGGCGCAATTTGCGGGGAAAAACAACGTGTACTTGGTAATGGGAGCGATAGAGAAAGATGGGTATACACTCTATTGCACAGCGCTTTTCTTCAGTCCTGAAGGTCAGTTTTTGGGTAAGCACCGTAAACTGATGCCAACATCTGGGGAACGTTGCATCTGGGGTTACGGGGATGGATCAACCATCCCCGTTTACGACACCCCTCTTGGCAAACTTGGTGCTGCTATTTGTTGGGAGAATAGAATGCCCCTCTATAGGACTGCTTTGTACGCCAAAGGTAATCAAGCTTGTCATTAACATACGTACGGGTCATGTCAAAAATTTCCTAAAAGTTCGGATTATGAGCAGGAGTTGAGATTTATTGTGCACCTACTGCTGATGGTTCCAAGGAATGGCAATCGTCAATGCTTCACATTGCGCTTGAAGGTGGATGTTTCGTGTTGTCAGCTTGTCAATTTTGTCGGCGTCAAGATTTCCCTGAACATCCTGATTACTTGTTTACTGACATGGACAACAACAGAGGACATGATGCTATTGTCTCCCCAGGTGGTAGTGTCATTATTTCACCTTTAGGAGAGGTTCTTGCTGGCCCAAACTTTGAATCAGAGGGTCTCGTCACTGCTGATCTTGGTATATATATAATCTTTAACATTTATCTTTTGAGGTAATCTTATCGATAACGCTCTTCTTTTTTTTCATCTAGATCTTGGTGATATAGCAAGAGCAAAGTTAACCTTTGATGTGGTCGGACATTACTCGAAGCCAGAAGTTTTTAACTTGACTGTAAACGAGCATCCGAAGAAAGCGGTTACATTCATCTCGAAAGTGGACAAAACAGAGGAAGACTCGAACAAATAATCTATGATTTGTAGTTCGTCAACTTATCCTATCTGTTGGAGGTAATGTCAATCATATGGTGGAGTATGTTCAAAATGTTCTCTTGAGTTCCAAAATCAGTGTTAGTATTTGTTTATCTGTCTGTTCAATAATGTAAGAGAACCAATTAAGTATGGTATGTTGTATCTTGTTTAAAACTAACAATTGGTTCTCTTCTCTTGTATTTTTAAATATTGTTCAATATATTTTCCAGTTTTTGTAACCTTTTATGTTTTTTTTTTTTTTCAACAGCTATATTGTATNTTTTTTTTTTTTTTTTCAACAGCTATATTGTATTAAATCAAAGAACTACCTAACAAAGGTTACAAACAATCCAACCACAAAGAAGATATAAGCTCAAAATAGCTAATTTTGCTACGAATTTGTGACCAATTATATTCGCCGTCACAAATATCAAAGACTAAATTAAAATACAAATTTTATTATTACTAACTTTTCATCATTAACATATAACAAATTAATTCAAAAATATTAAATTAATATTAATTCATGCTTAAATTAATATAAATTCTNACTTCTATCCTAAATTTAATTAAGTTAATATTAATTCTTATATATATATTAATCTAACATTCCAATCATAATTTAAGTATTTCAAACATAAATTAACATTAATTTCTATCATAATCTAACATTCAATCCATAATATAACATTTTTCTACTTTTAATATAACATTTCAATTCTAATCCAACATGTAAATCATAATATAACATTACTCCAATCCTAATCTAACATTTCAATCCTACCCTAATATTATATTAATCCCAAAAAATTGTAGAGAGAGAGAGGAAGGGTTGAAATTGTGAGGAGGGGAAATGAATGCAACTCTTTATATAGAGATTTATTATGTTATGATGCTGGCAAATTTGTCGCAAAAATGTTTAAAAAACTTTGAAAAATTTTTTTTTTTTTTTTAAACTGCCATTATTGACGACTGGCCATTATTAGCTATCATTACATTTGATTAATTTGTAGAATTGTATAATTGTATAATGTGAAATTAAATTTAAGGTTTAGGGATTAAGTTTAAAAGTGAATGATCAAATTTTGTTATTATCTTTCTCAATTATAATTAAAATCATTTCATAGTATGATTTAATGAACCTTGCTATCATTACATTTTCTTAATTTTTATAATTGTGTATATATGAAATTGAGGTTAGGATTTAGGGATTAAGTTTGAAAGTGAATGATCAAATATTGTTATTATCGTTTTAAGTTATAATTAAAATCATTTCATACAATGATTTCATGAAATTAACTACCATTACAGTTGTTTTATAAAAGTGTATATTTATGAAACTAATTTTAGAGCTTAAAGATTGAGGATGATCTCAATTTGCGACGGACCCTTCGCAAATTGATTAACTTTTTAAATTATTTGCCTCGTACTGGTCATCGCAAAATCCATCGCAAATTGATTAAATTTTTACATTATCTGCCTAGAATTTGCCATTGGTCATCGCAAATCAGTCACAAATTGAGAATTTATTTAATTTAAATTTTCAAAAATTTAAATTTTTTAACCAAAATTTTATATGAAGTTTCAATAAAATTTTAAACTTATTTTAAAGTTTTTTGGATATGATAAAATTTATCGATTTGTTGACATATTGAAAATATTCAAAATTAAGTTTCAAAAAAACAAAATCTATTGTTTTCTAATTTTAGAGTTTATATATATATAATATACATGGTTTATAAATTGACTTGTATATTACCACATGTTTCCTAAAATTTTTACATTAACATGCAAAGTTATATGTTTTTATAAAATTAAGTTTAAAGTTTAGGGTTTAAGTTTGAAAGTGAACGATCAAATGTCGTTATCATCGTTCTAAGTTAGAAAAATCATTTCATATAATGATTTCATGAAATTAACTATTATTACATTTCCTTATTTTGTAGAATTGTATATATATGAAATTAAGTTTAGAATTTAGGGAATAAGTTTAAAAGTGAATGATCAAATCTTTTTACTATTGTTCTAAGTTATAACTAAAATAATTTCATATAATGATTTCATGTAATGAACTATCATTACATTTGCTTTGTAAAAATGTATATTTATGAAACTAAATTTGGGGTTTAGGATTAAGGGTAGAGATGAATGATCTCAATTTGCCACGAATTTTCTAGGATCGTCACAAACTCATCTAAAACTTGCGACAAACTTGCAGCCACTATTTCCAGTCGCAAATTTGGGATGGATTTGTGACCATATTTTATCGCAAAATTTTACAAATTTGCGACGAATTGTTAAACCATAGAAAATTCATCGTAAATTGCAATTTATTAAATACGTCGCAAATTACCGTTTTAATCAAGGGACCATGAGTTGATACTGTAGTCCAAAGTAAGGAACTGAGTTGGAAAATTTGTACTAATGGCGGAAAAACAACGATACTAGACTCTAGGGATACAAAAGAGAATAGCGAAAGGAGAAATCTCAAAGCCTAAAACGAATCTACATGTAATGTAATTATCCTCGATCGGTGCCAGCACAAGGCCGACCGCCACAGGCAGAAAGAAAAGAACGATCAAATGAGGGGTTAGTGTAGTATCACATAACTACGCCACCCAANTTAATCATAACTATGAAACTTATCTCGAATTCTAAGTTGGAAGAGATTCCACTGGCCAATGAGTTTGAATATATTTTCTAGACGTTGTCTAGATTACCTCTGGATAGGTCAGACTCATTCACCATTGAGCTGGATTTAAGGCACTTTACTGGATGACACTAGCTGAGATGACCAAGCTAAGAGGTATCTAAGTAAGATGATGTAAAAAAATGTGTAATCAAGAAGTTCACTTTAAGATGCACTGGTTCTATTCATAAAGAAAATAATGCGAGTTTAAGGAACTACATAGATTATCATGGGCTGAATTAAATGACAGTAAAAAATGCCCTCATCAAAGGATAAACAAGTTGTTGGAGTAACTCCGAGGTACAACTTGGTTCTCAAAGATGTATTTGATTTCAGGTTACCATTAGATTCCCGTAGCAGAATTATATACTTGAAAGACAACATTCATGACAAGGTTCGACACCATGAGTTCGTAGTCATGGGGTTTGGACTAAAGAATGCACATGTAATTTTGAATCATTTAGTTAAAACTAGTTTGATGAAATGACATATTTAAGATAATAAAGTATCTTATGTACACTTGGATTATCTTAGGTACAACTAACCAATATGTAATATAATAAAACATAGCGGTAAGATATGTAAATATATATATATATATATATATATATGTATATCCGACAAANAAAAAACACACATAGATGTATTCACATTTTCAGTTGTACAAAGTTAATCATACTTATATATATTTTTTATTACATAATAGTATATACTAGGAAAAATCTCACACAGTGCATGAGTAAAGTTGTTTTTATTTATTCGATTACTTTTTCAAAGTATTGTCACATTTTTGTATCTTCTTTTTTTGCTTATCCTAAACATCAAAAAGTCAATAAAAAAAGCTAATGACATCATGCAAAATGAATGCAAAAATATGGACCTTCTACAAATTTGACATGGTGCTCATAATTAAATTGAAGTCACTAAACTTGAACGTACAAGTTTGAATAGGGTTCACCGCATGTTACCTTCTCAATAATTGAGTTTGAGAAACCCTTACTTTATTATATAAAATAAGGGGAAAATGCCAAATAAATCTCCAACTTGCCATTTTAAGCCAAAAAACCTGTATTTTTAGGTGAGCCATTTTAATCACAAATTTTTTGTTTGTATCCATTTAAATATCCAATTTTTGTTGACCAAGCTGTTTTAAACATCTCTTTAATCAACCATAAACATACTCAAACAAAGATATNAAAAAAAAAAAAAAAACATCGTCGCTTAGCAGTTACGTTTTATGAACCTTAACTCCTCAGCCTTCGAAGATTCCGGCGAGTGGTGCTTCGATTTGCCAGCGAGTGGTGCTTCGATTCAAGTTGGTTTGTTTCTGTGTTTTTTCCCGCGACTCTGTATCATAATATTGTAGATCCAAACATAAATTTTAGTTATTACTATTTGGAATCATTTTTCCAAATTGTCTCAACCAAGATGTATAAAATCAAAGCTTTATTGTTGTCCAATTCTCCTCTAGATTCTGCACATTATACAGAACCACAAATATACCCATTTTATTTGAGTTTACAGCTCATAAGAAAATAGAGAGGTATATGTGAAACTTACTGCATCGTCATCAATACCAACCATGAAAAATACATATACATAACGCCTGTAGACTATTTTGTAGTTACGATCCAAACATAACTTAGCTAATTTCTCATGTCATTTGTAAGGTGATTATCCTCTTAATATTGTTTTGGCTGTTTTAAAGAGATTGAAGATTTATTGATCAAATTCGGATTCTTTAAATTGAATGTAAAGAGATAATAAATGTGGTGCAAGAGTTGAAACAAGATAATTTGATGCTTAAATCTAAGATTGGGAAATCAAAGCCTATACCCTCAACATCATCTAATATATCATCATATAAGTCATCCATGACAACAACACATTCATCACCCGCGTCAGTCCCCATAGCATCACGAACTCACTCAACGTTACCAACACTTTCATCTCTAGCAACTGAACTTTCTATATTATTACGACGCGATGTTCGAAGTTTCACCATCTGAACAGATATGTTAATACGCTTTCCTAACCAGGCAACAAATAATTGCTTTATCAGATCTTTAAATAAATGCTTGTAGCACCAAGGTTCTTTGTCAAAGTCTACAAGATAGAACATACACAAATGGAACTTTCGAAAGACACTTCGATCATCAAGTATCATATGTCAAGTACTTCTTGAAATGAATTGAATGCCTTTTGTCAACAAAAGAGAAAAATGGATTCATCAACGAACTAAAGTTCAACAAATCATCCACTAAATCAAATTTGGTTTTTACTTAGGTTTAAGTCTTTTATAATGGGCATGCAAAACAATAGAATATAAAATCAAATTGTAAACTAAGTTTTCACTTCCATATGAAACTATATCATCTTTCCTGTGTATATTGCAGGCGACTTTACAAGAGAAACACAAATGTGCCAAGTATTACGAAATGTAATAATTAAGATAACAAAGACGAGAGAAGTAGTACTGAACACAAATAACAAATCAACCTGAATTGGAACACCACTCGCCGGCAAATCGGAACATCAGTCACCTGAATATTTGAAGCTGAGGGGTTAGAGTTCGTAAAACGCAACTGGGAAAAACGACCATGTTTCTCTTAAAAAGATTAACAGAGTTAATTAACTCTGTTTGATTTTTTTTAACTTTGACTAACCAATGTCTAAAATGGTCTGGTAAAAAAAAAGGGTATTTAAATGAATTTAAACTAAAAATTGGAGATTAAAATAGCTCATTTAAAAATACAAGCTTTTTGGCCTAAAATGGTAAAATTGGAATTTATTTGGCATTTTTACCATAAAATAAGGTAAGTAATAGTGGTTTTGGATGAGAAAGCTAAAACTCATCGATTACTTGTTGAACAAGTATCGATCAAAAATCATTCAATATGTGCTACATCACTTAAGCTCAAATCAGGCCTACGCCATAGGAAGAATGAGTAGAGTTTATCAAGCTAACGCAAACATAAGGGCGTTATACTTGCAATCACGGAGAGCACTAACTATAAACAACTTGCAAATGAGAGGAATCACACAGACCTGAAGGACAATTTTTTTTGGACGTTCTCGTTCTCTAATAGAGGGGCATAGCCTGATCTGTTTGTGTATTGAAATCAATTAGAGACTAATACTCAAGAAAAATACAAATTCCTTACTTACAATGTATACAATCTAGAAAAGAAACAACTCAAAACATCAATGACCTCAATGAGCTAGAACAACATAGAAATGAGAGAGAGAACTAGCAAAATGTTCGAATAAAATCACTTCTTTATCTTCACCAGCTCTTATACTCACAAATGCTCTATTTCTTGTTTTGTTAGTCTGTTAAAACGCCTCCAACCACCAAAAAAGAAACTCTTAAACTGCCCATTCACTTATTTCCACGTGTCATCTTATTTACTATATCAAATTCTCCCCACCCAAAGAACCTTGTCCTCAAGGTTCAACAAAAGCAAGAAACTTAGTCAACAAATCATCAAACCATTCCCAAGTGGATTCAGAGATGTCGTGATTACTCCATTTCACCAAAACCTGAGTCGCAGCCTTCCCTTGTCTACGAACCATTCTTCTTTGAAAAATCTCTTCAGGCTGCTTAACCAGAACATCTTGATGAACATAAGGTAGATTAGATAAAGTTAAAACTTGGCCTACAACTTCTTTAAGTTGTGAAATATGAAACACCGGATGAATGTGAGATTGAGCAGGTAGCTGCAGTTTATAAGCGACCTTTCCACAATGGTCTATAATCCTATAAGGCCCATAATACTTCGGAGATAACTTCTGATTTGATCTCATCACAATAGATCCTTGTTGATAAGGTTGTAACTTGACATAAACCATAGTACCAATAGCAAATTCCCGTTCTGTTCTATGTTGACCTGCAAGCTGTTTCATTATGTCTTGTGCCCGCAATAGATGAAACTTTAAGATCAAAATCATATTCTCCCTTTCTTGTAAACTCCTAGTAACAATATCCACTTTAGATTCTCCAGGAAGATAAGGCAAATGCTAAGGTTGGACTTAGCCATACACAATTTCATATGGAGTCACGTGTGCAGATGTGTGAAAGCTTGTGTTATACCAGAATTCTGCAAGTGGTAACCACTTAGACCATAAATGGGGTTTGTCATTACACAAACAACGTAAATATGTTTCCAAACACCTATTGACAACCTCAGTTTGGCCATCACTCTGAGGGTGATAAACACTTGAGTATTGAAGAGAAGTTCCCTGCATAGTGAACAATTCCTTCCAAAATTTACTCAAAAACACAGCATCTCCGTCAGTAACAATTGACTTAGGAAATCCATGTAACTGAAAACATTGTCAAGATATGCTTGAGCAATAGTCAAGGCTGAATATGGATGAGCTAAATCCATGAAATGAGCAGCTTTACTCAATATATCCACTACCACCAGAATAAATGATTTGCCACTTAATAAAGGAAGCCCTTCAATAAAATCCATAGAGAGATCAGTCCATATAGTATCAGGAATAGCAAAAGGTTGCAATAAGCCTGGGTAAGCAGTAGTATCATATTTGCATTGTTGACATACCGAACAACTCATGATATAATATTGAATGTCCTTACTCATGCCCTTCCAATAAAACAACCTTTTGACCCTTTGTAAAGTAGCATCACAGCCAGAATGACCACTAACACCAGAACAATGCAACCATTGCAAAATATCATCCCTCAATTGTATATCTGTAGGTACAACAATCTTGGTTTTCCTCCTTAATACACTCTGAACCCAGCTATAATGTTTTTTCCCATCTGAATTCTGCTTGAGTAACTCAATGATACCCTTTAACTCCAAATCAGTCTCATAACCATCTTGTATCGGAGCATTAGATCACAATCCAATACAGACATTGCCATGTGCAAAACTTCATAACCCTCAACACGTGAAAGAGCATCAACAACTAAATTTTCCTTCCCTTGCTTATACTGTATTTCATAATCAAATTCCAGTAACTTTGACAGCTATTGTTGTTGTATTGGTGTGTTCAATCTCTGTTCCAAAATATACTTCAAGCTTCTTTGATGAATTTTAATGATAAAATGTCTCATCAGTAGATAGTGTCTCCATTTTTGCACTGCAAAAACAAATGCCACCAATTCTTTATCGTATATAGAGAGATGTAACTATCTACCCTTCAAATGTCTGCTGATATAGGCCAATGGATGATCATTCTGCATAAGTAATGCTCCAATATCATGACCACAAGCATCAATTTCAACTACAAATGGTCTATCAAACAAGGGTAAAGCAAAAACAGGTGCAGAACACAAAGCTGTTTTTAACTTTCTAAAACTTTCCTCTACATCAATGTTCCAATCAAATGAGTCATTTTTGGTCAGATTAGTCAACGGCCTTGCAATTGAGCCATAATTCTTGACAAATCTGCGGTAATAACCAGTAAGGCCTAAGAGACCCCGCAACTGTTTAAAATTCTGAGGAATATGCCACTCTGCTACTGCTTTCAACTTTGCAGGATCAGTTGAAACACCATTTGCTTCTATAAAATGTCTCAAGTATTCAACCTTTGATATTGCAAAAGCACATTTGCTCATTTTAGCAAATAGACTGTGTTGTCTCATCCAAATGAATACTTCTTGTAAATGATGTACATGAGCCTCTAATGATGAGCTATAGATGAGTATGTCATCAAAGAAGATAAGTACACATTTCCTCAACAACACCTTAAAAACATCATTCATCAATCCCTGACATATGGCTGGCGCATTTGTGAGACCAAAAGGCATCACTAAGTATTCATAATGACCATTATACATTTTGAATGCAGTTTTGTCAATGTCTTCAGGTTCCATACGTACTTGGTGGTAGTCTGCCCTTAATTCAATTTTTGAATAGATTCGAGAACCACCTAACTCATCCATAAGATCTTCAATCAGAGGAATAGGGAACCTGTCGTTGACAGTGATGTTATTCAGTCCTCTATAGTCAACACAAAGCCTCCATGTACCATCTTTCTTCTTAACAAGCACTATGGGTGATGCATAAGCACTTGAACTAGGCTGAATAGTGCCACTTTCCAACATCTCTTGGACCATCTTATCAGTTTCATTTTTCTGATAAACTGTATATTTGTAGGGTCTTTGATTGATGGGGTTAGATCCTCCCAACAACTTAATCTTATGATTGTGGTTTGGTCTGAATAGTGGAAGTGATGTAGGTACTACAAAAATGTCTGAGAAATCCTCCAACAACCTTGTTATCTCAGGATATTGAGTACCAGTGCTAATAGATGAATCAATAGTTATGGTAGAAGAAGTTTCTACCATTTTAACCTCCAAAGCACACAACATAGCTAATTGTGATTGTCTTGACTTCTTTAATTGATCCTTGTTTAAGACCATGAAGAACCACTTTGACATTATTCACTTTAAATTGCATCTCTAATGCCTTGAAGTCCTGATGTCTCTGCATTTTACATGTTTTAGGAAAGCATTTATCATCATTTTTAGGTTCATCTAGTGGTCAATATGTTGCATTCATTGGCTTTCTTACTAAGTTTACATTTTTAGATAGTTCTGCATTAGCATTTGCATACATGTGCATATTGGAGATGTTTCAGGTACTTAGGGAGCATTTTTGGACAATGGAATCAACGAGGAATGAAAGGAGTACTGAAGTGGCTAAGTGATTCGGTTTTTAGAACGAGTCAATACCCATCAAGAAATCGGCCAGACCAAGCTTCACCAAGCCAGTGTCGCGACCAACGCGATCAGCACTCGACCAAGCCAACTTGGTCACGACTCGATCACCAACCAGCCAGTGCCACCACCAACTCGATCAGCACTCGACCAAGCCAACTCGGTCATGACTC
>OVAV01000524.1:0-17785 GCA_900406375.1 Iberis amara | reverse complement strand
TTTCTGGCAAGACGGAGAGAAGACATCCGAAGAACTAGCCAACGAGCATGGTCAAAGAAAGATCCAAAGAGAAACTTCCAGGGTCTGATGGAGAGACATCCGAAGAATGAAGCTGGAGAGGATCCAAAAAGATTGCTTACTTTTGGATTGACACAATTTGTCCAAACAAACCAATTAATTGTTGAAAATAGTTTGCTTATGGTTCATTAAATTAAGAGAATTTGCTAATATGTCAAGCAATAAAAAGAAGTTTAAGTAAATAGCAAATAGCCAACACTTTGATTTTAAGCAAGAGTTGCACCAAAAGCATATACATGAATCATCTCAATAACTTAACCTTTAATGTTTCTACCAAAAGCCAATTAGTAACCAAAACGAGAGCTTTAGGTATTTACCAAAATAAAGATACTACTTCAGAATCTTGATTCTCATACGAGATCTATCACTGATTGTCTTGTTTAATCTCGATCATGTCTTCAATTATCTTCGGTGTTTCTGCTAATAATCTCTCTTGTTCTGAAGGTTTTCGAAGAAGTTCTCTCTCATCTAAATACATATCTAATGTACATTATTGAGTTAAGGTGTTTCAAAATGTTAAGTATCATATAATGTGTTATTATAGAAAGAGTATTGAAAATCTAAAAAGGATATTCTTCTCTCCTTCTTCTCTCATTAGCGAAGGTTATGCGTCTTTGTAGAATTTTAAGCCTCCTTGCAATCCACTGGATTTTTTTTATCAAGTATTTAAACAAGTAATGTGAGATGTGATTATGAAAGTATTTGACTTTAATGTGATTTTTAGAGATACTTACATGCTTTGTTATAACTTCATGAAGAGACTTTGCCTTTTCCTCCAATTCAACCTATTGGAAATAAAGAGTTCACCTTAATGGAGGCAGAACCATAACCTTTGTCATATACAGAAATAGGGGTTGGCATTTAAACCGAACGAAACCGAATTTAGTTCGGTTCAGTTTATTCGGTTCAATTCGGCAACTTTTTTAAATTTAGTTCGGTTTTCGGTTCGGTTCTGCAACAATTTTATTTTATACTATATTAACCGACTCGAACCGAACCCAACTTGCTAAAATTAACCGAAATTAACCAAATAAACCGAAATAACCAAAAACTAACCAAGGTTTAACCGAAATTAAGATTTTCTAACAGAACTTGAAAAATGAAAAACCGAACCGAACTGAACTTTTATTCAGTTCAATTCGGCAAAAAAGTAGAAAACCGGAAAACCGAACCGAATAACCGAAATTAACCAAATAAACCGAAAAAACCAAAAAATAACCGAAAACCAAAAATTAACCAAGATTTAACCGAAATTAATATTTTCGAACAAAACTTGAAAAACGAAAAACCAAACCAAACAAACCGAGTGCCGAACCGAACTATTATTCGGTTCAATTCGGCAAAAAAAAAAAAAGAAAAAAAAAACCGAACCGAATAAACCGAAAGCCCACTCCTATACAGAAATCTAAATTACGGTAATAACTTACAACAGTTGGTTGTCTTAGAAGTCCTTTCACTACTTTTTGCTTCAAATCTTCAATCTCTTCCTAAAGAAGAAAAGAAGATACAAGCAGAGGAAGTTTTAACCATATTATATTACTAACACATACATAAAGATGGAAACAAACAATGAGAACTAATCACTTTGGTAGAATAGTATAAAGATACTTTCTCAGTAAATGCAGACAAGCAAGAGAGCAAAATCGAAATCGAAGGAAGCAAATCTGGTAATAGACATAACTTACATTGCTTATGTCAGAATCATCCAATCTAGAAATGCTAGTTTCATTTGCCATACCAGCAAGATAGAAAAACACACCCTCATTCTTGTCATCACTAGTTTTAATACCTACATAAAAGGAAGTTATTGCGACGAAATGATCATAACATTGATGAGAAACTCAGATATTTAGATTATATACCTGTAACTTGCAAGACCTGGAACGCTAAATAGTCTCTAGCGTTGTTCTTCATTTTCACAAAGCTTCCTACCACTTTGTTCTCAAAGCTTTCATTCTGATTCCATAACTCTTCGATTAAGCCTTTCCGTAGATAAACAAACTTAAGATTTTCAGCATTGATTGTAGCTAAACCGGTTGGTCGCATTTCAGGTTTGGTTTCCTTTTCAGTTTCTGTTTTCTGCTTCTTGCACGGCGCTAGAACCTTTTTTTCATTCTTCTCACTGAAACCACGTTCCAAACGAGTGATATACTCCATCTGCTCAACATTCTCTTTCAAATGAGAGTTCAAAAGAGTATAAATCCTCTTGTGATTCACATGCTTCTTCTTAAAGATTGAATACAGCTTCTCATCACAAAGAACTTTCTTCTTCTTTTCAGGATCAAGTAGGTTATTCTGACGAATGTACCTACGAATAACTGACTCCACACTATGTTGTGACATAGAATCTGTTGTATCTTCCCCAATGGATGTTAAGAAATCCATAAGTGGCTTTGAAGCCCATCTGATAAACTCCATTCCGTTTGTTTTCCTATAACCTTCTGCTTCCTCTTCATCCGCATTGTCAGTTAATACATTCTTTTGGTCATCTTTCTGTTTACGCTTGATCTCTTTCTTTCTTGACTTTGGAGAGTGGACATCCTCATCAACATCATCATCATCAACATCATCAAGCGAAAATCTTGTATCATCTTCGTACCTTGACTTAAACTTAACACCTTTCTTACGTGACTTTGAATCACGGACATCATCAAAAGTTATATCTTCTTGCTTTTTTACAATTTCCCAATACTCAAGAAACAGACACTCAACTGTATTCCGGTCTGTTAAGTCAATCTTACCCTGCCAAACAGTTAAAGAATGTTAAGCAGAAAGGTTAACATTTTAAATGAAAATCTGAGATCATTAATAAAGACAACCACTATGTACTTATATCAATCAATTCACTAAAGATATACCATATGTGTGATTTAGTCACTAATCAGTTCCAAGGGATAAGCCTAACCAGATCTTCTAAGTAAAATTTCTATAGTTTTGTCACTTAGATTTCCCAAAATTGATGCTCATATTTGTTTTGTATGACTAAATCCCTTTTATTAGAGACTACTATCCAACATTTGGGTAAAAGATAAATAAAAGGACAATATATTGATACATACCTCAGCAGCATCATACTCTTGTATTTCTTCTATAGCGAAGACGTACTCCTGGCATTCGTTGCACAATCCTTTATTCTCTTTGACGCGTATAAACTCAGCATGAACAACACATCCTTCACATACAGCGTGCGGGCAACAAAGACAGAATACTTTTGGTTTCTTCTTACATAAGTAGCAATTGTGCCACTCTGAAAAGTGAAATTTCACAATTCAACATTAGTCTATAAAAAAGCTATAGTACCTTTCTGACTGCAAATATGAACATTCAAATATGAGTTCCTTTACTGTGTTCAAAACCTTTTAACAGAACAAGAATCTATCAAAAGTCTAATGTTTCTCACATACAGAAACAATTCAATTCAACAAAATAAGTGAAGATCACAATTCAAAGAAGCTATGTAACTTCACAATGATTATAACATTGCAATATATATGAAGAACAGAGAAAGTTAAGCACTCACTACAGATCAATGATTCTTTATTCTTTCTTCTAGAGATATCCTTTTCAACACAAGATTCATGATAAACTTTTGGACAATCCCTGAAATTAAACAAACACAATAATCAGGTCTATAACAATAAATCAACTCTCAAAAACGTAAACAACTCTTCATCAGCAGAAATCAAAAGCATGCAAAGCAAAAGCAAAATCAAACCTAAATCCACTACCGAAACAGTAACATTATCAACGAGGCATGAGGATCTATGAAATCAAAATCGAGTGTAGATAGAGAGATACAGAGAGAGAGCTCACTTGTAATCACATAGCATTAAACTCCCACCATCTTTGCAAATGAAACACCAATCCTCACACTCCTTCTCTTCTTCTTCTTCTTCCTCTTCCAAAATCACTACCTCCTTTGCATCCATATCTCTTTTCGCCATTGTTATCGATTCTTCGTCTTCTCTAGATTTGGGACTATATATTGACCTAGTAACGACTGAGAAGAGACACAAATCTATTTGGAGATATTGTGCCAAATAAGCCTCTCGGAGATTTTAACAAAACGCCAAACGCAAAACGCTACTTTTTGTGTAGTTTCTCTATTTTACCCCTCTGTTAAAATATGACACGTGTATCTTAAACACAATTATGAAGGGCTATTTCGTAATTTTGGACTAACAAATCTGACAAAAGGCTTTGTTAAGAAGAAAATCTGTAGATACTTTTTATAGAACCATGCAGGTTTTTAATTATTTCGTTTTTGACTTTGACAAAACAATATAATGATATTAATTTTGATTTTGACAGATTAGTTGATATTTATGGTTTTATTTTCCTATTTTAAATGTATCTGATAAGGATCAGTTGGAGTCCGAATATTTTTGTTTTCCACTCCCACAAGGAAAAAAATCAAAGAAGATGTGTCAACAAAAAAAAATGTCAAGAACAAAAAGTTAAAGAAAGGGACAGCAAAACTGTGTTTATAAGCAATTTTTGTTATTTTTTCTTTATCCACTGAAATATTAATACTAAATCGAAAATATTATAAAATTCGTAAATTTTGACTAATTGAGTTTGAAATCTCAGGAGACGAAAACTCGACATACCAAGACCTGAAAAAAATATATAGTAAAACAAAAACTATATATCTTTTGAAAGACGTTGAATGGACTTCTACCGACGGACACAAATTTCTCCATATGATTATAATAATAAAAAAATACATGTGTCATAATTGTATTATTATGACTTCTAATGTTTTAAAGAGATTACAGTTTAAATCTATTGGAATCAATAGTAGAGTTCTCATATCTATGAGTTTTTTCTTTCAATCTAAAAAGTTATAAATTATAGTCAAAAATATTTACAAACAAAACACAATAAAACACGTAGATGTTTTTTTAATTCAATAACTTTATTAATGAAATTCAGATACAATAAGATCCTCATGTAGCATAGGAATAATCAATTCAGGGACATATAAAAGAACTGAATACAAACTAGATTTCGATATTTGATTGGTTGCCAACACATGCACCGGTTTGTTTGAATGTCTTGGTATCCAAGTAGACTTCACTTCTTCAAACATCTTTCACCAATAGAGTATATCTCTTATCCAATTTCCAAGCTTAAAGATTTGTTTCCAACTAGAGCTGGGAATAAAAACCGAACCGAAATTTCCGAACCGAACCGAATTATGTTTCAATAACCGAACGGCATAAAAAAATTTCAATTTCGGTAACCGAACCGAACCAAACCGATAAACCGAAAATAATCGAATAAACAAAAAACCGAAAAAACCGAAAAACCGAAAAAACTAAAAAACCCGAAAAAACCGAAAAATAACCAAAATTTAACCCGAAAATCAACCGAATAAACCGAACTTCAAAACTAAAAACCGAACTGAATAAACCGATTTCTGAACTGAACCGAACCGAAATTTTTATTCGGTTTATTCGGCACAAAATCCAAAAACCGAAAAAACTGACCCGAACCGAATTCCCAGCCCTATTTCCAACCCTTGAATATACATACTATAATTTGATTATCTCCTTCATACCATATTTTCCTATATCTCAATAGCCAAGCAAGTTGCATTGCCATTAAAAGACTTTGTAATTATGCTTCTAAAGGAGAGGTGACTATTCTTCCTGTTGCTTAAGCAGCTCTACAGAAAAAACCATTTGAATCACGAAATAACCATCGTGCATGCATCATAATTGCATTTAATCCAAGATAAATCAGGTTTCTTCCAAGCTGACAATGGTCTTCTCGCCATCTTCTCTTTCTTTGTTCCATTAATTTCATGCCATATATCCGCTTCTATCCTCGCATTATGAAACATCTGCATTGAGGATATTAATGTATTCTCGAAAATTTCCGTGTGACGAAATTTCCATATTTGCCAAAAGAGTAAGAATGTGTTGAATCAAGAGTTAACAATTAGGTTAAATATCTGATCTTGTGGGTAAAAGCTTAAGAAGAAATTTCATATATCATTAAAAAATGATTACATAGGTATTTATAGGAAAATACATGCTTAAAAACCCTAATTTCGTATTATGACCTAATGGGCTTTTTTAGGGAAAAAGCTCAGCTCGCTAGTTCGCCCATCCAGCTTAGAAGTTCCAGGTTGTCGCCCACCATGGCTTCGTATCGGGTGCTAAACCCGGTATCAATAGAATGTAAAAGATTTTTGTTCTTGTTTGTCTCTGTTGTGGTTGTTGTAATCAAATAGTTGGAACAATTTTTGGTGAAGAGAAACTTGGGAATCAGTTAATGAGTTGCTTGGGACATTCATTCTAGTCCATACGTCGCTTATCATCGGACATGTGAACAATAAGTGATCAATGGTTTCTTTGTCTGAACATCGTTTGCAAGAGTCATCGTTCGTTATATGCATGCGTTTTAATTCCCCTTTTACAAGGTAGAAATCCATGAATAAATCTCCATAAGAAATGCTTTACTCTAGGTATTATATCTAATTTCCATATCATCATTTGTAAAGACAGATTCGACTATGAAAATTGCACTTCTTGTCCCAAATTTGTGGTATGGGAAGCAATGTAGTATCCTGATTTGACAGAATATTCACCACTCAGGTTGTAGTGTCATCCTATACAATCAGGCAGTGTTTTTAAACTCGGACCGGACCGGAGGTCGAACCGGGTTGAACCGCGAACCGGAGGTTTACCCGGTTGGTTCAACCCCGGTTCAACAAGTTTTTTTTTTTAATAAAATGTTTTCTATATGAATAATGAATGAAAATACAATTTAATATTTTAAGTTTTGTGACATATATTAGGTAAGTGTATAAATTTATATTACGTTAAAAGTTTAGATTTTTATAAATGTATAATATATAAAACCAAAATTTAACATTTCATGCTTTTTTGTTACATATATAGTATGTTTTTCACTCTTATTAATTTATTATCTATATTATTTTATTATTTTTATGGATAAAATTATCAAAATTTTATTTTATTGCTAATTATATATATATATATATATATATATATATATATCTCTAATTTTAAATAAAATAATCAAACCCGGTCGAACCCGGTTGGACCACATTGATCCACGACCCGAAAACTTTTCCAGTTTGGTTGCCGGTCCGGTTATAAAAACATTGCAATCAGGAGAGTTTATGATCGGAAGTTTAATTGATGTGATTAAACTCCTATCTTCTTCATGAATCATTTATGTAATCTTCTGCATATTTCAAGTTTGATCACTACTATTAATCAACTCATTCACCCTCAAGTCATTCTAATGCAATTCTGACTTGGACGAGGAGATCTCGGTGGTGTAGTAGGTAACCACTGGTAAAACCATAATTATGTTGCTTCTCCATTTCCAATTAAGAAACACAATCCATGTTTCAACTAATTCCTTCCGTGTAATAATGATTTCCGCCCATAAAAGGAGTTTGTACTAGGGGTGGGCATATTTTTCAAAACCCGAACCGAACCCGATCCAAAAAAACTCGAACCGAATCCGACCCAAAAACCTCAATTACCCAAATGGGTTTTAAGCTAATGTTTTTCGGGTACCCGACCCGAACCCGACCTAACCCGATACCCGATCGGGTACCCGAAAAACTCAAAATGATGCATTAAATAAAAAATACATTTCCCAACTTTAACTTGTATGCTAATTATGGGATTTAGGTAGGGAGAAATTTTGTCAATTCAACTTCTTTCTTAAAATCTAGTAGCAATATTGTTTTTTGAAAATGTTTTTGTGTTGTTATTTGAAAGAGAGAATGGTTTGTGACGGCATAAAGCAAAAAAATATATTAACTAATTNATATATTATAGATATTTTAATTAATTTTGGGTACATACAAACCTATTAGGATCAAAAATATTTTGGGTATAAATTGATTCTCTTAGTGTTGACCCGACCCGAACCCGAACCCGACCCGGAACTTTTCGGGTCCTAAATGGGTAGTAAATTCCTATATCCGAAAAACCCGAACCCGAAATTTTTGACCCGAACCCGAAATTTTTGACCCGAATCCGACCCGAAAACCTGAATGCCCACCCCTAGTTTGTACTCTTTGCAACTTTCAATATTGATGTATTGGGGAAATAAATTTCTTTTAGAATTCTTGATAGAAAATTGTATAGAAATTGAAGTACTCGCCAAATTTTGTTTTGCTAGCAGTGCAATATTGAATTGTTCTATATCCTTAAAACCCAGTCCTCCTTCATTTTTCATTAAACACATTTTCTTCCAATCAAACTAGTGCACATAGTTTACATTACCTTGATTATGTTTTGACCATAAATATCGAGAAATCTCCCTTTCAATATCAATTCATATTCCTTTCGGTAACTTGAAACAGCTCATAGCATACAAAGGCATTAATTGTTCGATAGTTTTGAGTAAGATTTCTTTCCTAGCATAAGATAGGAATCGCTTTGACCAATGAGAAGTTTGATGCTTGATACGGGAAAAAAACTATTTTCTTTGCTCCAATGATTTCAGGTATACCAAAGTATTTAGAACATCCACCATCTCTATGAATATTAAAGATGTTACGTATTCTCCTTCTATGTTTTTCCTTAATTCAATGTCCAAAATGAATACTAAATCCAACATATCGAAAACCAACACTTAAACATAAAACAACGCAAAAAATATTCACCAAAATAACTTATCATTAACATCAGTTGAACATTTTATTTCACGTTCTTGCATAGTTTTAAAGGACTTCTAATACAAAATTTTTATATTTATTAACGGGATCTTTATTGTTTAGATAAATAATTGTGTAAGTACTTTTAACTTATTACGAAAATGATTGTTAGTCAAAATTTAAAATAAAAAAACTTGTTAGTAAAATTCTAGAATAACGATGATCGTTTAGTCCAAAGGTAAGTAAAGTTGATCTAATTTCTTAGTTAAGCTAGATGAATACCCACGTATATATGTAGGTTTTAATATTTTTGTGTGGTTATAATATTTTATATTTTTTCAAAAAAATTAATATATATATAGATAACGGTTTTTACTTTAAATATCATATTTTCTTATTAAATTGAATCGGACTAAAATATTTGTAACCATAGTCGTTAGTTTTTATAGTTAAATTTTCATCTATTAAAGAACTACATATATGAAAATATACCTTTTCCATTTTCAAATATATAAAATCTCATCATCGTTAACTTCAATAACTGTAGAACAATGATAGATAGCATATTTTTTTCTGTCTTATGCGCAGCATTATCTCTCATCTCCTTCTCTTTAGTCAATTAAGATTTGGATTAACCAAGGGACTTTGGTCTAGTGGTTGAGGCACTCTAAGGAGTGTTCAAGGTCACTAGTTCGAATCCCTTGGGAGGAATGAACTTCCAAGGTTTAAAGAAAAAAAGATTTGGATTAGAAACTCTGATACATGTTTTTTTCTAAGCGTCCAAAATTTAAAACACCATAAAAAATGATTATACTATGTACCAACATTTAAAACACCACAATTTTGTACAAAGCAAAATGTATTATTGAATAAAATAATTGTGTTATCTAACAAAACATTTTCTCATTGTCCCATATTTTTACCTTATGATAGTTCTTAAAGCATCATTTGTTTTCTCAAATTTTGGCTCTTATGTATACCTACATAAAACGCAAGACAATGTTCAATTAGTTTAAAACACTCTATTTTATTCTAATATTAGTCAAAGAATCAATATCTTATGTTCCATAATTATTCCTATAAAGCTTTACAGTAACATGCTAAATGCTCACAAACATGCTTAATTTTGCTAACATGTTTAATAAAACAAAATAAAATTTATAACGAGTTTGGTGTAACAAAATAAGACTCTTTCATATGTTTAGTATCGTAGGCTTAAGTCTAAAGATTAAAAAAAAATTAACGGAAAAGACTGTAAACATGAGAGAATTTTAAATTAAATAAAACATAAGAGAATATGATGTTTAAATTTACGTACAAAAAAATTATGATGGCATTGTCAAATACATATGGATACATGTTCCCATATTTTGACTGCAATAATTAAGTTTTTAGGAGAATTTTAGATTTATTAAATACATGGAATATGAGTAATGATTTTTTCATTATTTAATGAATTCTTAAGAATATTTTAATGCTAATGTGTCGTGAACTAATCATTTCCAAAAGCAACTCACTCTTTATATAATAGATATTATATAATCTAGTGTGTAAGTTTCATTTTTTCAGATATTAGATATACATTGTAGATTGCGATGATCATCATCAAACTTTTTGCAGCTCGAACAAAAATCACGATAAGGTAAAGAATCAAAAGACAATATAAAAAGGATGAATGGTGAGCATAAGGACATATTAAAGTGATACAAAAAGAAAAAGAACATATTCAAGTGTAAACATATTAATATTGATATTATTTATATATTCTTAGTTTCTTACTTTACTTCTTCTTCACAATCACACTATGATTTATTTTTCAACCTAATTTATTTCCTTATACTTTTTTATAAACCCAATTAAAATGTATAATTATACTTTTTACTCCAAAATAAAATAACTCTATTTTACAGTTCCATTTTATTAAATGTGTCATTCTAAAATAAAATCACTCAGAAAAGGTGTAAGAAATAGAATTGTAAATAAGTTTACCCAATTATTTTTTTTTTTTTTTTTTATAACCCAGGTATCCCAACGGTCCCGGACAGGATTGGGGTCTACGTGTTAGACTATCGGTCAGCCACCCGACATGGCAGGGGTCCATGTGTTAGACTATCGGTTCGCTCACACTAGCCACGTGGGCGGCCAAATTGCTCTCCACGTGTCGGCTCCTGGACGCTGCAGCCTGTATGTGAATTCCTCAGTGGTCGGGGTTCGAACTCGTGATGACGGGAACCTCATCTGAGGGTCCATTACCACCTGAACTAGAGGCTCCGGTTTTTACCCAATTAATTACGGAGTAATTGTACATTTTATTTCATATTCAACTCAAAAATAAAACACAACTCTATAATAAAGTTACTCTATTTTAATATAAGTATAGAGTTCGATTAAAGATGTTCCCAACCTATTTTTTTCTAGATCCAAAAAGAAAAATCCCATATATATTTTCAATAAATGCTTTAACATATTTTGTAAGAAAATATTACTTATCTTGTTAAACATCTTTTTGTCTTAGATAAATTCTAGTGGGATAGTTATTGGGATCCCAATCAAAATTGTAAATTATTAATATATAACACATGAAAAGATGTATTTATCCAAAAAAAGGGTAATGTCTAGTTTTGTGAAAACAAATTATTACGATTGATTATGGTCAATGATGAATTTCTTTCAAAAATGAGAAGCTCATAAATAATTTCTTTTTGCTGGTTAAAAATAGTATCATATTCTAATACTCTAATCAATATCTTATTACACAGTTT
Source organism: Iberis amara (assembly GCA_900406375.1). NCBI lineage: Eukaryota > Viridiplantae > Streptophyta > Magnoliopsida > Brassicales > Brassicaceae > Iberis > Iberis amara. The sequence continues at coordinate 6,292 of OVAV01000524.1, read as the reverse complement.
CATTTAAGGAAAATGCGAAAAATCAGAAACTTTCTTAAACTAGGCAAAAAATCTTAAACTCTTATCTAAAGCAAAAGAATCTCGAATTTTTGTTAATTGAGCTATTTTATACTTGAATTAGTTAAATTTAAATTAGAACTAACGCTGTTAAAACATCGTTTAGTTTAAAAAATTAATAATGTTAACTTCTTTAACCAAAAAACAAAAATTTTAATTTCGCCATAGAAATTCAACTCTTTCTCTCTCATGTCGTCGTTGCTGTTTGCGATTTTCATGGTTAGCTTTATCTCTTTTTTACTGCGCGTGTACCTCATGAGACTCACAAAGAGCGACGACGACGCAAAAAAAGAAAGAATTGAATTTCTATGTCGGAATTAAGATTTTAGTTTTAACTTGGTTTTTTTGTTAAGAAACTTAATGTCGTAAACTTTTTAACTAAACATCTTTTAATAATGTTAGTTCTAATTTACGTTTGATTAATTTAGGTCTAAAATGATTCGATCAATAAAAGTTCAGAATTATTTTAACTTAAGAGTTTAGGTTTTTTTTATCTAGTTTGAAAAGATCGAACTTTTTGGTATTTTTTCCGTTTCATTTACCATGTAAAAAAAGATTAAGAGTGTTATCTCCAACTCTTATTAGTTTTCAAAAAAAGTTATTAGCGTATAAACTATAAGTTTTGTACATGCAAATATTTACAGAAATATGACACTGCTTGCGTTTATATACATATATTAATGTCAATAATGACAATATATATTTTTTGTTTTGGGCTTTGACTTTGAATAATTTGTATATTTCGTCTGTTTAGGTTTGCCTTTTTGCATTGGTTATGTTGGTAGTTTGTAACTTTTAAATTATTTAGATGGAAAAAAACAAGTATTGGTCAAAATACATTGCTATCCATATATATGTAAACCACTAAGAAACAAATGTAACGTTTATGGTTATGTTGAATTTTATTGGAAGAGGATAATACAGTGACAGCACAAAAACAAATATCTCTCTCTCTCTGCCATATACTTTTTACATTATCTTTTGTTATGACATGAATTCAGGTTGCAGATACATAACAAAGGAACTTTCATGAATTAGGACTTATTCTTAAACTTAGATCCTCTGATGTTAGAACTTATTTTTTAATAATTTTTTTTTGTTATGACATGAATTCAGATTTGCAGGTTTATAACAACAACATAACTTCTACGGATTAGGACTTTAGAATTTATATTTTTAGATTTAGGTTTCACTAGTTATAGTTTAGGATTTAGTTTCGAGGAGGTTAAAGTATAGTGAAACTTTTTAATAAAAAGGTATAGTGAAAATTTAAGACTATTTTTTGTTATTTTTGGAACAAAAACTTTAAAGTTATTTTTAAAACAATTAAGAGCGTATATTATTTTTGTAGTTAACACTAACACCCCCTAACCGCAACACTTCGTGAGCTGCAGTACTCACTCTCAGCACATAAACCCTATCACTATCTGACGATCAAATATGTTATTTTAGAGGTTTTAAATATTTGTTTGCTAAACCTACAATTCAAGATTTTTTCTTGTGTTTTATGTTCGTTCTCTTAATATCTAAAATGACATTATGATAAATATCCATTGATTTTCATAGCTCAACAATAATACTTAACTAGGAACTTTTTTTCTTTAAAGTGGTGCAGCACTGCTTCGGTCGTCGTCGCTGGGTCGCTAGAGTGCAGAACCGGCGAATCCGCAGGTTCCGGCGGCGACGGACATAGTTAGGGGTTCTCCTTAATTTTGTCTAGGGTTTTCTTTATTTTTTTTGGGCTCGGGCCTTAATTTTGGTTTAAGAAGCCCACCCAAAATCTTTTATTTGGGCTAGTAGTTTATCATAATTTTGTATTTGGGCTTAGTTGTTGTAATTAGGCTATATCTCGAATTAATAAAAATAAACCCATAATAAAAAAAACATATAAATACATTTAATAACATAAATAGTCACTTTAGTTCTATTAGACCACTTTCATTGGGATTTCTTAATGAAGGTTCTTAATAAAAATGTGTTAAAAAGTAAATAAAAAAGAAATTATATCTTAAGATATGGTTCTTAAAGTACCAATATAAGAGCTAGCTCTTAGACATTTTTATTGGGTTTGTAAGTTGCTTTTTTGAAAATAATGATAAATTTTTTATTAAACTAAAAAATTTCAAAATTATATGATTAAAATAATGATAAGAATCCATTAGAGATTCTTAACCAATGGAGATGCTCTTATGATCTCCAAATGCACACTACCATACTCTTAGCCTCTAGGTCTCACGATTGAAAATTCTCCTCTTTATTGATAAAAAAAAAATTTGTAAAATGAAAAAAAAAATATTTGGAAAAGAAAAATAAAATAAATAGAATGCAATAAATGAGATCGGAGAAAAACGTAAGCAGGTCAGTGAAAAAGAGTCGTCGTCCTCCTCGTAAACCGGGCTGTTTTTCTCGATTATTGTTGCTTTGTTTCCGCTGACACCGACATGTCCGGTTCCCAGGTAACTTTGATCTACACCGTCCGATTCAACTGGAAATGAACAATCAAGATCTTCTTCTTTCCTTTTCTATCTCTTTGATTGGTAATGACGTGTTCTTCGAGTGTTTCTCCTGAGCTTCTCAGACACACCTTATATAGCCCAAACTCAAATATCGAAATATTACAATATCTAAATACGTACACTCACAAATTGTTTAAAGTTTACAAAAACATGCCTAACTAATATTAGTATAACTAGAGTATAAATATACTCCTATATAACAAAATATTAGAATGGTCTTATAATTAGGAGTAGAGGTTAATTTTTTTAATTTTTTTAGTAGAGGTATTTTACTCTTTTCATTTAGATTTTATCTTCTTTTTGTTACCATTTCTAACGAATTAATCAAAATGGTCATATAATCAATAAAATAGCCAACTTTATAGAGCTAGAATAAACTAGCTATTTTAATAAGTGTTAAAAAGAAAATTTTTATTTGTGCATTGACATATAACTCAAAATACAAAAACTAACCTTCTAAGTAGAGTTTCCCGTCACCAAAATCATTTAAAAAAATAATTATGTATCTAACTATAATGAATAATCCGCAATGAATAATGAAATGCTTTGGTGAAAAAAATATATATATACATTTTTTAAAAAAAAATTTTTTAGGAACGGCACTGATGATGATTGGTAAAATGTATTAGATTACTTAAATTATGTCTATTTGCTCTATAATTTTCATATTATTTTCCTTATACATGAAAATAGTCTTCCTTTTTATAGTAAGAAAAACAAATTTTCTTGATTGGAAAATTGTTATGATCCATAATAAGATTTTAAAAAGTAAAATGTACTTGTCTAATTTGTCTTATATATATATATATATATATATATATATATATATATATATATATATATGAGAAATTATGTTGTTTTTGAGCAACGATATGAGAAATTATCTACAAGAGGAAATTTTGGCACGGACCGATGTGAAGACAAAACCAATGTTTTGTCGTTTTCAAAGTAATAAATATGTATATATTGCATTACTTCATGCAGATGTAGATAACACATTAATACGTACGTATATTGTATACTTGCATGGCACAACATATCTAAAGTTGTAGATCTCTCTTAATTAATTACTCTGGCTTGGGTATATTGTAATAAATATATAATGGTGGAATCATATACTTTTTTCTCACTTGTGTTTTATTAATGACAAAACAACATGGATAATACTAAGAAAATAGTTTAAGCCGGCAGAAAACATTGCTCCGAGACCAAAAGCCAGCGTATAAAGAGATATCTTTGGAACCAAAGATAAAATACGCAGGAGCCTACGACAACCTTAACCAAAGACAGAGCCAACACCAAAGACTTTAAATCTAATATGCCAAGCAAGCAACCAACATCAGAAAGGTTAAGAGTAACATGTTAGGACCGGAGGAGAGCCAGATACCATAACAATGAGAAGATCCAAAGCGATAGCCACCACACCAAAAAGACTAATTAAACCGATGATCAAACACAAGCTAGTGACTATACCAACATAGACTTAGTCGAAGGAAGACCGAAAGCTCAACGCAAAGAAACCGCATGCAACTAAATAAAATCAGCACTACTCCAAATAGAAAGAGGAGAAACACATAACATGGAAAAACCGTGAAGCATAAAGAGGAAGAGCCAAAAAAGATACAAAATTCTTACATATGAAAACTTTATGATTATGGGTGAATCTACTTTAATAGTAGAGGGTGCATGTGCACCCGTATCTTTTAAGAGTTTAGTACAATATTTAGTTAATATACATTATACATATGTTAAATTTTAACATTTTCTTTGATTTTTTTGGTGTTGTGCACCCACTAGAAACCAGTTCTACATTCGCCACTAATAAAATTATGAAGAATTGATTTTTAAAAGAAAAAAGTATATTCTTTTGATAACTGATTTAATTTGAAAAATAGAAGTAAATACATAATTTAACATTTCTTTTTGATATTCAGATTTAACAACAATCTCTCATTAGTAAAAATACTATAATTCAATGCGAATCATATATGTACTATTATATGAATTATACGACCTCATAAATGTAAAAGCACAAGTGAGTCGTTGAGGTAGAGCCAAAAGTAATAATAAGGTAATAATAATCGAGACAAAGGTACTTTTCTTGCATTCAATACATTATAATATATATATACACATACATATTTACCAAATTATATATTTATTTTTGGCACCACATTTACCAAATTATATATGTATATATTTTAAAGATTGAGTTATATACCCTCAATTTTTTTTTTTTTTTTTTTTGTGTGGAAGTTGACAGGGATTTTAAGCAAGTGGAAGATTTCAGTTTGCCTTGGAAATGACGGTTATTAAATATAAGAAACAATTAAAGTCAATTCTGAATATCTTTTCTTAAGAAAAATAAATATGTTTAAATCACGAAAAGGGTTTGAACTTTGAATGTACTAACTTGGAGCAAGACAGATTTTACCATTCTGAATTTCAATGTAAAATTCTATTTTAGGTAACTCTACACACACCATATAAAGACAATAACCAAAATTAATCAATACTATTAAACCAAAAATTACCTAATCGATGTAAGAAAATACAAAAAAATCTAGGGTTTAGATCTTTTGTCCTCTCTATAAATAGTAGAAACCACAAGGCAAAGTCTCTTACCCATATCACAATATTTTTCTTGCTTTCTTCTTCTTATTCTTACCATAAAGTTTTAGCACTTTCTTTCTTTTCTTCTTCATCTTCTTCATTTGTTTCTAGTGATTAAGCGATTTTAGGTTTAGAGGAATGTTGTTTGGCTCGAGGTCATTGAGAGAGAGCTATATTGTGTTTTATTCAAATTATACAAAGACTCTAAATGATTCTCGGACCAGGCTTCATTCCTCTCAACTTTTGTTATCGCACTTCCCACAAAATTTTCACTATTTTAATCACCTCTTAAGGATATATATATTGTCATGCATATATACATATATGTTTATGAAGCTCATTTGGTCCATCTAGATTCATTTTATTAATCATGTTATTGTGTTTATTAATTTTTATATAACTATGCATTGACAAACTCTTCAAAATAACTAATATTATGTATGTTCTCTTAAATATCCATCATTTTTTCTTCTTTGTTTCATCGTTTCCATTGAAGGATTTCAAGCTTTTTTGTTACGCAGAGTTTGTAGCCATTCTTTTTAAGTATAAAAAGTTACAAAGTATTCTCTGCTTTTTTTATATACTTTTAGAGGTATTTTATCTTACTATTTTTTAACTTTTGATATTCGTTTATTTAAACTTTTAACAAGTAAAGTTAAACAATCATGATATGAATCAATACTCTTTGAGAATACATAGAAATAATCATTTAAGACTATTTTTAAAAAATCCCTTTACATATATTAATTAGTTCGGTAATTTCGGTTTATTATTTGTTCAAACCTTTCAATAAAACCTTTGACGTGTTATTAAATTAATTATAGATTTTTTTTTAGGTCGAAATTTAGTTACATTTGAAAATTTTATATATTAATATTTCAAGTGGTGGAAAAAGTAAAGGAAAATAAAAAGGTAAGAGTAAAAGAAACATTTGTTCACGTGAATGATTTGGTTTGGATGCTTTCTCAAATATATAAAGTCTCATCAAGTTGAAATGTTATTACATTTTCATTTCCCAGATTGTGACTGACTGATTTTTTTTCGTGAAAGAAACCTAAGAAAGAGAGAATGGACAAGATTTATGAGTATATATATATATATATATA
>OVAV01000522.1:0-17803 GCA_900406375.1 Iberis amara | reverse complement strand
ATATATATTTTTGTAATTTTTAATATTTTTAGATAATTTTTAATTTTATTATTATTTTACTATTGAATTTGATTTTTTTGTTGCAAATTGGAAAAAAAAATCAAAATATTCGGTTTAATGTATGGTTTACATGGTAAACCAACAAAATTATCGATTAGGAGTTTTTAAGTCTATAAGATTTATTACGGGGGTATCTAAGTATTTAACTTTTATAACGGGATTAAATAGCACTAGGTCTTAAGTTTGAGTGCATCTGGTGTTATATGATATTTCCGAGGGGAAAATAGGTCGTTAGTTCTTTGTTTTTTGTTACTACTGTAGCATCTATTTTATATTTATCTCTTTTTGTATATGTTTTTTTTTTTCAGTTTTAAGTTTTTTTTAACTGAACTATATTGATTCCTTATGGATCTATACTATATTATTATAATGTATAGACATAACTCGATCATGAATAAAGCTTTGAAGCATTATTAGACATTAATCCTGTGAATTGCTTTGTAAAGTTTGGCCAAACGAAAAAAAGCTTTAAACCTCGATTTTTTTGTTTTTCTTTTAAAATCATTATTAAAGGGTCTATTTTTAAATCTTACCCTTGAATCTTTAAAATAGTTGAACCGGCACTCCCCATAGTAATAAGTGCATTTTTCTACAATTAATTTCCTATAAAGCGCACTTATCCCTTATTTTTATTACTCCATATTTTCTTTTATTATTCTACATTTTTTCCTAGCCAAGGCCACAAGAGTTCTTTTAAATACATAATTATTAATTTTTAAGTTAAAAATGTTCTTACACTTTAATCTATTATATACGCTTTCGGTTAATGAATTATTCAATGATATAACTATTTCTAAAAAACGATTAAGTTCTTGTCCTAACACTTCATAGTTTAAAGAGTTTGAGACCGGATGCTTCATTAGGTAAACTCTAATATAACAACTTATTAAAATTTTGCCTTTTTAGAATCCGAAAAGCTTTCTGGAGATTCGTAGCAAATGAGAAGGTTTTGCTTTCACCATATTTTTATGGGTCTACTTCAATTATTCTTATTTGTGTTCTATTTTACCTCAATTGTGATCACAAGATAAATAAGTAATATATATAGGAAAGGTAGAATAAGGTCTTCTCTTAAAGTTTCATACACAAAGGCAATTAGGACAACGCACACTTTAATATTTATTGTTCTTCATTTTCTCCCTTTTCTTTATGCCAATACGATGGTTTCAAACATTAGAATATGAATATTTAAATATATTTTTAATAATTTGACAAATAAAATTTGCTAAACTACACCTAGTTGTACATATTATTTGAAATCTATACTTTTTTATAAAATTTGAAAACTACCTTTTTATTTTTTAAATGACTGTTTTGCCCTTTTATTTTTTTGTTTTTTAAAAATATTGTTATTTGATTATTTTTAATTTAAAATCATAAAATAATATTTTTTAAAAAATCTACATCTAAATTACTTTTTACGTTTTACCTTAAAAGTTACTTTTTGGAAACAAAGGTTAAAAAGACCATCGACAAGTCTTCTCTTCCACCTTCTGCCGCCGAAGCTATTTCCGCCGACGCCGGAAAGTTGTTCGTCGCCATCAAATTCCTTTTTCTTCTCTCTTCCAGAGCTTCTTCTTCTTCAAGGTTCAACTTGTTTTCTTTTTAATTGTATCTCTGACATTTCTGTTTATCTCTCAAAAGTATTCATATCTCTTTCAATCTTTGGTTCCTCATCTTAAAAATTCTTTATTTGTTTAAATATTGGAAGAATCAAACACTATTTTACATCTACTATTAAATTTTTGTGATTTGTGAAACTATCCCAAAATTTCAAAACCCTAATTAACGATTTTGATAAATTTTATGTCTTTTACTTCTTGTTTTTGAACAATGTTTTTTATAACAATAAAACTTGATATGTAAGGTTGAAATGAAAGAGCTGAATGTTGTGATATAGCAATTATAACGTTAGATGTTAGAGTTTTTGTTGTTGTTGTGTATTGCTTGATAGCTCGTTTGTACCTTTTACAGGTACAATTCGTGTAAGTTTATGGGCCTGCTTGATTTGAATTTGTTTAGTTATAAAATAACAATGTGTATATTATGTGTAAAAACTTTTATTTGGTATATGTACTTGTGTTTAAACATGTGTATATTGGTATATGTTACAGATCAGATAAAAATCTCATTTTACTTTAAACCAAAATTGAAGAGATCCTAATATTATGGGGTATGTTTTGCAGGTTTTTAGAATCTAATGAAAGTGTGGACTCAGGCAGCTGATGGAACCAGGAGACCGAGAGCAGACAAGGAGCTGATGTGGAATCAGGAGTGTGAATAGTAAAAGCTTGGATTTCGGAGGAATGCGGATAAGATGCATTGTTATTAAAAAGAAATATTATGTGATGAAGATCGTGATCAAGAAGATTGAAGATCGAATCAAGAAGACTTAAATATCTTAACAAAAAGGATTTTAGCGAGAAGATCTTGGAGTTAGATATGTAAGGGGATTTTGGTTCTAGAAACAAAAGTTGTTGTAAATTCTTTTAGGGTTTCTCAGGTAGGTGCATATAAAGAGATTACAGTGTTATGAAGATGTTAACACTTTAGATCTTTATTCTTGCATAAGTCTGACTGTGGCTTTCATATTCAAAGAGCTGTTTTGGTGAGTGTTCTTTACTTCTAAAGGAGAGTTACAAGGGTGGGTAGCTTAGATCTAGGAGTAATAGTTGTTTATTAAACTTGTAGGTAACAATCGAAAGAAGATTGAGATTGTGTAAAACCTGTTTGAGTTGAATATTTGTAAAAAGATTAGACAAATAAAGTTTAATAAAGTTGGTGTTTTTGGTAAAAAATAGATTGTTGGTTCATTACCATTCTCTTTATACTAACAATTGGTATCAGAGCGGTTCACCAACTAAATGATTTGTTTATCCTATAACAGGTGAGATCTTGTGGCAAGTATGGAGAACAATCAACAATTTGTAATGCTGAACAAATCATAGATGATGGACGCTAATAACTACGGTTATTTGAAAGTGCAAATGACTCAGGTCATTCAAAGTATTGATATGGATGCGTAGATTGCAATGGTAGATGGATGGGATCCACATAAGGGTCCAAATGAAAAAGGTGAAATGGTGGTAAGGCCAATGAAGGATTGGAAAGCTTCAGAGAAAAATGCTGCTAAAAAAAACTCACAAGCACTGACAAAAATCTTCTCTTTACCAATTGATTAATTCACAAGAGTACAAGGATGTACAAGAGCCAAAGATGCATGGGATATTCTTAAAATATCCTATGAAGGAACAAGCAATGTGAAACGAACAAGGATTGATATGTTGGCTTCTGAATTTGAGTCATTTACTATGGACGAACATGAGACGGTTAATCAATTCAATCGAAAGTTGAGTGCAATTGCACACGAAGCCTTGGTGTTAGGAAAAACGTATAAGGACAAGAAGCTGGTCAAGAAGCTGCTCAGAAGCCTGCCAGACAAATTCCAACCACATATGTCCGCCATTGAAGTGGCACTGGATTCGAATACTATGAAGTTTGATCAAGTGATAGGAATGATGCAGACATATGAACTGAAGATTAAGAAGAGAGAAAAAGCTGCTGAGAAAGGCTTAGCTCTCGTGGCAGCAGAGAAATCTCAAAATCAAGGTTCTGAGTTTGAAGATCAAGTTGGGTTAATTGTTAAAAAGTACTTCAGAAAGATTGAGAGAGAGCAGAATAAGAATACTCTCAACTCAAATCGAGGAGAACAAGACATAGATGGGAAGAAAAGTGAAAAACAATGTCTTGAATGTGAAGGCTTTGGACATTTCAAGGCAGATTGTCCAACATTTAAAAGGAGAAGCACTATTCAATGCTATGAATGCAAGGGATTTTGTCATACCAGAACTGATTGTGTGGGAAGAACAAAAGGAAATGACAAGTCTTTTGTTAGTTGGAGTGATAGTGATTCTGAGGAAGAGAAAGAAGAAGAGGATATTCTTAACAACTTTGTCTCTTTCCTTGGAATCATACAAGAAGATGATTCTGACGAATAGACAGATCTGAGTCTTGAAGAAGAAAACAAGATCCTGGTGGAACAGTTAATCGTGAAGAGTAATGAGGTAAAAAAACTAACCTCGGTGATTGATGAATTGGTAAATGAAACAAAGGAACTTCGTAAAGCTGTAAAAGTTGAAAAATGAAGTACTAGAGTGGCTGAAGGTAAACTTCAAGAACAATTACGAAACATCAAAATGTTAAGTAATGGAATAAAATATCTGGACAAGCTGTTGTCTGTTGGGAAGATGGGAAAGATTTACTAGGGTCTTGGTTACAGTGGAGGTAATCAATTCAAAGATACAAAATTTGTGAAAGGTGAAGAAAGCGCTCAAATCACACAAGTTGTGCAAAAACAAGTCACTCAAAGAAGTCCTAATCAGAAAGATGATCGCAGAACAGAATGCTGGTTATGTGGAAAACCAGGACATTTCAAATATTATTGTAAAAAGTTTCTCAAAAGAGTCTCATCACTCATATGGGAAAATCGTTATTCAAAGACTTGAAGAGTCGTAATAAGGTATGAATTAAAAAGAGTGATTTATATTCGGGTATCAAAAAGGTTGAAAGAATAGCAACTAAAGAGAAAGATGAAGAGATTGTTTGTCATGTAGCTTTTTGAGCAGAAGAAGATACCAAAGAAGAATCCTTGTACTTTGATAGTGGGTGTTCAAGGCACATGACTGGGATTCAAGGTAACTTAGCAAAGTTTCAAGAGGTATCGGCTGGAAAAGTAACTTTTGGTGATGGTGCTAAAGGGAAGATCAGAGGAAAATGAACAATCAATGGAAGTGAACAACCAGAATTGGTTGAAGTGTACTTGGTAGATGGACTCAAGGTTAATTTGATCAGCATCAGTCAGTTGTGTGATGAAGGGCTTGAAGTTACCTTCTCAAAGACAAGATTCAAAACGGTTGACGATTCAGGAATAATCAAATTGGAAGGTATGAGATCTAGTAATAATTTTTACATGTGGAAATTGAGAATCAAGTATATGAGTGTTACTCAAGAGTCTGAAGCACAACTATGGCACCAGAAACTTGGTCACTTAAATATGAGAACACTAGTTAAGTTGGTCAATCATGATGTTGTTAGAGGAGTTCCAAAGATCGATTCACATCAGCCATTTGTTTGTGGACCATGTACACATGGAAAATAGATAAGAGCATATCACAAATTTGTACCTGATGTTAAAGCTTCAGAAGCTCTAGGTTTGGTTCACATGGACTTGGTGGGACCCATCCAAGTTGAAAGTCTTACAGGGAAGAAATATATTCTTGTAGTTGTCGACTTCACACGATATACATGGGTCAGATTTCTGAGGGAAAAATCAGAAATCTTGACAGTTTCAAGATTTTGGCATTGCAACTAAAGAATGAGAAGTATGGGATCAAAACTATTCGAACCGATCATGGAGGAGAATTTCAGAATACTCAGTTTGATGAGTTCTGTCAAAATTAAAGGATTGTTCATCAATATTGTGCTCCAAAAACGCCACAACAAAATGGAGTTGTTGAAAGGAAAAACAGGACTTTACAAGAGATGGCCAGAGCAATGCTTTATGTAAATCAAGTTGTTAAACACTTCTGGGCTGAATCCATCAATACAGCCTGTTACATAATCAACCAGGTGTATGTTCGAAAAGGGACAAACAAAACTCTGTATGAAATGTGGAAAGATAAAACATCAAGTCTGAGTTACTTCCACATCTTTGGATATGTATGTTATATTCTCAATGATAAGGATCATCTTGGCAAGTTTGATTCCCAAAGTGATGAAGGATTCTTTCTGTGTTACTCAAGAACAAGTACATCATATCGTGTGTTCAACAAACGCACAAATATTGTTCAGGAAACAATCAATGTTGTGTTTGATGACTATTCTTTCTCTCGCATGATAGTATATAAAATCTCATCAAATGAGACAGATATTCAGGAAGCTGATTCTTCACAGAAACATACCATCCATCACCCCTACACCAACCTCGTCACCTGTCACAGAGGTTCATAGGAATCACTCCAAAGACGACGTTATAAGAGAGATTTAAGGGGGAAGACTCACCAGAGGTAAACGAATTGACTTCAAGAAATTGATTATTGGACAGCCTGTTGAATTAATCATGTTTTCAGCATTTGTCCTAGTGATTGAACCCAAAAATCATAAAGAGAAAATGGTTGATGACTTTTGGATATCTGCAATGCAAGATGAATTAAATCAATTCAAGAGGAGTGATGTTTGAGACTTAGTACCAAGACCTGAAAAGGTAAATGTTGTGGGTACTAAATGGATTTTCAAGAACAATATAGATGAATCAGGAACAGTTGTCAGAAACAAAACTCGATTGGTTTCTCAAGGCTACTCTCACGTAGAAGGTGTTGATTTTGATAAGACGTTTTCTCCAGTGGCTCGACTTGAGTCAACCAGGTTCTTGTTTGGTATGGCTTGTACTCTAACATTTCAAACTATATTAGATGGATGTGAAGAGTGCGTTCCTGAATGGATTACTTCAAGAAGAAGTATATGTTGAACAACCCAAAGGATTTGAAGATTCACAGCACCCTGATTATGTGTTTAAACTCATAAAGCACTCTATGGGTTGAAGCAGGTACCTCGAGCCTGGTATGAAAGACTCACAAACTTTCTTCTTAATCAGGGATATGAGAGAGGAACGGTGGATAAGACATTGTCTGTTCTTAGGAAAACAAGGACCTGATCATTGTGCAGATCTATGTTGACGACATTGTGTTTGGATCAACTAGAGATCATCTTGTCAAAAAGTTTGAAGAAAGTATGACTCACGAGTTTGAAATGAGTATGTGTGGTGAACTTACATACTTCCTTGGGCTGCAAGTTAAGTAAACTAAGGAAGGAATATTTGTGACTCAAAGTACATATACAAAGAATCTAGTTACGAGATTTGGACTCCAGAACAACAAAAAAGCAAGGACTCCTATGGGCACAAATGAGAAACTATCACGAGATGAATCTGGGGAGAAAGTTGATGAGAAACTATACAGAAGAATGATTGGCAGTCTCCTGTATCTCACAACAAGTAAACCAGACCTCTGATTCTCTGTTGGAATATGTGCAAGATATCAAGCACAACCAAGAGCATCTCATCTAGCTGCAGTTAAAAGGATCATCAGGTATGTGAAGGGAACTTTCAATCTGGGAATCTACAAAAGATACAAATGAGAATCTGGTTGGGTACCGCGATGCGAACTGGGCAGGATCATTGGATGATCGTCACAGCACAAGTGGAAGATGTTTCTTTATAAGCAATAATCTGATTGCTTGGCACAGTCGTAAACAAAACAGTATCTCATTATCAACAGCTGGAGCAGAATACATAGCGCTAGGAAGCTGTTGCACACAACTCATATGGATGAAACATATGTATGTTGACTATGGTATGAACACAAATCATTTTATTGTTTTATGTGATAACAAAAGTGCTACAAACATTGCTAAGAATCCAGTCAAACACTCTAGAACTAAGCATATAGACATTAGGCATCATTTAATCAGGGAAATGATTGAGGAGAAACTAATTGTGATTGATCATGTTAGCACAGATTTACAACTCGCTGATTTATTCACAAAATCCTTGGACTTTAATCGTGTTGTTAACTTAAGAAAAGCCATTGGTGTTTGTGAAGTCTAGTTTGTTTGGTGTGTTGTAAGAGGTAGAGAAAAGACTTGCATATGAGTAGTTTCCACATAAATCGACAAGTCGTACAGTATGTTGTTTGTGATGTATTTTGTGAAAAACAGCTGCCTGTCATGCCATTATGGAGTGATCAATGTCAAAGGGCTATAAATATCCATACCAGGAGGTCAAAGAGCTGAGAAGAGCAGTATGATTAGAAAAAATGGGTTTTCGGAGGTTGAGAAGTCAAGTGATACATTTGAAAACTCAATCACACAGTGTACTAAATTTAAAAAAGACTCTTCAAAGAAATTTAGAGCTGCCTGAAGAATGGGGTTTATGAACATAGACGTGAAACAAATTCAGGATAAAGGCATGACAGAGTGAAAGTCTAGTCACAATGTCGCCAGACAGAGGTATGAGTCAGTGTGGGTATCTCAATTAAAAAATGTGCTCTTACTTGGTCTCAAAACAGCAAGCTGAACGGACTCACTCAGAAGCGTGTTTTCTTCCTCAAACTGACTCTATGGGATATAAAAGTGTGCTGATAAGGTCTAATTGCAAGCTGGGTCACTTATATTTTTCCTTGATTTGACATTTGTCTCGATGTACCATGCTCTAAGGGTTCATGCATCAAAGTCTTGATCATGTTTTGTTACTCACATCATTAAATGGATTTCATATTTTTGCATGTATGAGTAATTTGTTTGTTAAGTGTTGACAAGCCCACAAAGCCCACTTGTGTTAACAGGGAAATGAAGAATATCAAAAGATGTTGCGAGATTCTGGGGATCTTCAAAGGAGAACTTAAAACAATTTTTTGTTAGATCGTTCAAACTACCTCTTTATCACCTTCTTATCCCTCTCACAACGCCACTTAGGATTTCAAAGAAAAATAAGAACAGTGATTATGGAGGATTTTCTTGCAAAACTTCAATGGTACTTGCAAGCTGGAGGCATGAATTAACCGATTGTTCAGTCACAACCAAGCTCGCCAATCAAGGCAGCGTCGTCATCAGAAACTGACTACCAGACTCCGACGCTTGCTCTTGATGATACAACTACCCCTGTGAATACATGCAGGATTATGACTGTCTTGAAAGGCAGGATTTACACAGCTCCGTTAATCGAAGAAATCACGGACGACGAACCACTGTTCACCGATCAACCAAGAGAAGATGAATAGTCTCAATAGAGAGGAGAAAAGCCTCTCATTGATGAAGCGACACCGGAAATTGATCAATCAACAGATCTGGAACAGGTTCGGGCATCGATTACAGGACAACAAGATCAAGAATCTGAAACAATTCCTCTAACTGGAGAAGTTGAACAGAAAATCGAAGATGACCCACTCACTGTAAAAGATCAGGCACCTGAAGCGCCATGTTGGAATCCTGACTCTGATATGGTAGCTGCAAAAGAAGTGGATGAGGTGATTATCTTGGAGGAGGTCAAGAGTGTAGAGAAACTAGTAGACTCATCAAGAGCTTCACGATTACGAAAAAGGAAGCAGATTGTGGTAAAAACGGAGGTTGAGGTCAAGAAAGCAAGAAAAGAGACAAGATCACCAGTCTTTGATCATATCAGATTCAAAGACAAGATTGCGGCAAGGTATGCTCTTGTTTTCAGGAAAAGACTGCCTAGAGAAAACTGAGGTAGTATTTGTGGCTGATAGTGTGGTTAGATAGATGATTGATGAGGCTGGTCCTATCACCACCATTGAAAAGGTAGGATCTTATGATGAGGAAATAGTAGGGAGTTCTATGCGAATTTCCCAGCTGATTATGAGGATGCCCAGACTGTCTACATTAAAGTCAGAGATTGGGTATATGAATTGTCAGTTTCCCGAATCAACTCTCTGTTTGGTCTCCCTGAAGCATATGATGTCAAAAGCCGAATTCAGGTGGCTACAATAACAAATGATATGCTGGCATCATTTCTGAGTGGCAGATCTGTGGCTGCAATAACGCCAGTCTCTTACCATTGGAAGCTTCACTGATGATCTCCAGGAACTGTACTGTATCTGCTGTAGAAACTGGCACCCATCTAAGAATGTTGCGTACATGCATTCAAGCCGAGCCATGCTCCTCTAGAAGGTTGCACACAAGATCCAATTCAATATGGGAAAAATAATGTTTGATCACATTGTTGGACATGCTAAATCTCTGGAGTCTAAGTTCTTTCATCCATTCCCCAGATTGATCAGTCGATTAATTGATGATCAACATTCTGTTGCTCGACAGCCTGATGTCAAGCCACTTACTATTGCCGAACCAAAGGAGAAAAAGACCATATTGCGCAAGGAAAGCACAAAGGTTGAGTCCTCAAAGGTGATGAAGCATAAGGTTGTATCAACTAGGGCGTCTAAGTCTAAGATCATTCCAAGAATCAAGGTGAAACAAGAAGCTGATGTCTCAACTTCAGCATTACGCAGAGCTATGAGACGGGCAATTCAGATGCTTGAAGACGCCTTGGCTGCAGGTAAGTATTTCTGCCCCATCTAATAATGATTATTATGTTGTTTTTGACACGATATCATACAATCAGGGGGAGAAAAAGATGAAGAAGAGATTGAATCCG
This sequence comes from Iberis amara, assembly GCA_900406375.1. NCBI lineage: Eukaryota > Viridiplantae > Streptophyta > Magnoliopsida > Brassicales > Brassicaceae > Iberis > Iberis amara. The sequence continues at coordinate 7,515 of OVAV01000522.1, read as the reverse complement.
ACTAGGGGATAAGTGCAAAGATTCAGGGGGAGAGCGGTTGTTTTTTCCTGCTATTTGTTTTTTTTGTTCTTCTTTGGTACTCTATGGTGTTGATTTTTGAACCTTAAACTAGTGGTTGTTTTTGTTGTTTCCTTTTATCAATGGCTGGAATTTGTGTTTGATATTATATGCTCTAATCGACTAGTCTAGTTGGATTGTGTTAGCTGCTGTTTGATTCTTGAGTTACAGGAATTGAGTAGATGCTTGGTTATGACACCAATTCAGAAAGGGGGAGATTGGAAGTGTGGACTCAGGTAGCTGATGGAATCAGGAGACTGAGAGCAGACAAGGAGCTGAGGTGGAATCAAGAGTGTGGATAGTAAAAGCTTGGATTTCGGAGGAAAGCGGATAAGATGCGGTGTTATTAAAAAGAAAGATTATGTGATGAAGATCGTGATCAAGAAGATTGAAGATCGATCAAGAAGACTTAAATAACTTAACAAAAAGGATCTTGGAGTTAGATATTTAAGGGGATTTTTGTTCTAGAAACAAAAGTTGTTGTAAATTTTTTTAGGGTTTTCGGGTAGGTGCATATAAAGATATTAAAGTGTTTTGAAGATGTTAACAATTTAGATCTTTATTCTTGCATAAGTCTGATTGTGGCTTTCATATTCAGAAAGCTGTTTTGTGAGGGTTCTTTACTTCTAAAGGAGAGTTACAAGGGTAGATAGCTTAGATCTAGGACTAATATTTGTTTATTAAACTTGTAGGTAACATTCGAAAGAAGATTGAAATTGTGTAAAACATGTTTGGGTTGAATCTTTGTAAAAAGATTAGACAAATAAAGTTTAATAAAGTTGGTGTTTTTGGTAAAAACAGATTGTTGGTTCATTAGCATTCTCTTTACACTAACATCTAATTCATTCACATGATCACTTCTTTCTAAACCTAGGGAACTTAAGAAGTTTAAGAGGCTTGTAAGTTCCTTTATAATTTTTTTACATATGCTTAGTTTTTGAACAACATTAGAATTGATATGGTAAGACATAAATAACACTACCACAAACTACTATGATGCAAGTCACATTTAAGTTTACTTATTTTTTGTCTCACCAACATAGATAATGCATTATAATGAGTTTGAAGTTAATGGTAACACAAATATGACTAACATAAACTATTTTAAAGTAAACAAATATTTTGGTTTCTCTCTCTGAAACATTGTCAATTGGGAGTTAAAATAGCTTTTTATGTTCAAGATTTAATCTGCACTAAATATTTGACATAAACTTCATTGCCTCAGAACTTGAAAATGCAAACTCTTGTAGAAATGACGATCAAAGAAAAAAAGCAGTGATATCGATTTGCTTTTTTAGGACCTTCACTGTTTTTTTTCTTTTGTAAGCATAAACCTATTTGTTTCTATTTGAGCTACCTCTTGTGTTGATAGGCTTAATTGCATAGTCTTTCATATGTCTAGTCTGGTTCAATAGTCTTTGAATATTGAGTATTAGAATCTTTAAAGAACATTTTGTTTATAGTTTATTTTTGCAATTTCAAGTCTTATATCATGTCAACATCAATGAGATTAGAACCGGGGTCATTGCCTAGGCGATTATTTACTCGTGGGACTCATCCTCCATTCAACAAGAGCTTTACATACCGTTCAGGATTAGAGAATCTGCCTTCTTTGTCAAGTTTGGTTCCATTAGAAGATTTAGATGAGATCAGGATTGGCCCACTAGGAGTGCTTTTACGGTTTTACGAAAGTGGTTTCATGTTGTCAGCAAAGATAGTACATGAGCTTCTTGTGAATCAGCCGCACACCAATAAAAATATGAGTTCTAGACTCTTTGTGGTGAGCAACCTTTGAGGTTCTCTTTGAAAGAGTTTAAGATGATAATTGGGTTAAACTGCGGAGCCTTAGTTGGTCCTCATGTGTACACAGATGAGGATCCTCAGTTTTTGACTCTTCTTGGACTGGAGGAAAAGAAAGAACCATCATTCAATTTGATTGAAGAAAAGCTCTTTATTTGCAAGGATTAGGACAGTAAGGAAATGATTAGACTTGTATACTTGTTTTTGGTGTTCCGTTTTCTGCTAGCTCGTCATCCGGGACAAGCAATAGAAATAGATGCAATCCACTTAGTTAGTGATCGTGCACAATTTGAAGCTTATCCATAGGGAAGAGTAAGCTTCATGCATTTAATTGATTTGATTTCTCAAGCAAATGAAGATTTGATTAATGATTCATTTAGTCTTAACGGGTTTGTACAAGTGTTGCAAGTGTGGGCGTATGAAGTTATTCCTGCGATCGGCAAGAAATGTGAAACTCCAAGAAATGATATGACGGAGTTTCCACCACTCATAAGATGGAAAAGATCAAGAAAAAGATGCATATATGATCTTCCATAGAAAAAAAGAACCGGTATATCTTATTAAAAATATACCACATGATTAATTTGCATTAGTATATTTCGTTTACATATGAAATAATAGAAAACAAAAAAAATACAGATTTGAACAATCACGTTTATTATGCATAGGCAAGACATTGATATGTGGTTACTCTTCTTGCAACAGGTTTTTGTGAGAAGCGTGATGGATGATGCTCCGGACAATATGTGGGATGATGAATGTGAAGATGTCACGGTGGATAACTTGTTGATGCTAATGTCTACTAGTTCGGGTCAAATCTTCGATCGGAAGTCTTGGGAAGATAAATGAAAGATACATGGACTCATAACACTTATTGAGGAAGAAGGTGACGATATAGAAGATATGCCTCCAAAAAAGAAATAAAAATCAAGAGGAGATGAGAAAAATGATGCTTTGAAGGCATTCATCACTTGTGCTATTGACAAAATGGCAGAGAAGGTACAAAAAAAATCTCTGCTTATGTAGATGTTGCAGTTGTGAAGATCAATTCAAGAATTGAGAGAATTGCTGAAGGAATAAAAGAAGTTCAAGGATTTAGTGCTAATGTGGATGCAACTTTGAAGAGAATTGAAGAAAGTGCGAAAGTAGTAAATGAAAAGACACCTATAAATGAAGATTGTGTTCAAAAGGAGGCTTCATGCTCTATCAAACCATGCGGCAAAAAGTCGAGATCGGTACGTAAACGTAATAATTGATTACCAATTGTGTGAGTATAATGTCAACTTTGTAAAAGTTAATGTAAGGGAAGTAACGGGTATATATGTTGTTTTGTAATGTTTTGTTTTAACTCTTTAATTGTGGTAATGAAACATGTATGGGCACTTTAATTATATATTTTTAAAACATGTGGTAACTAGATGATATTTGGTAATGTTTAATTTCTATTATTTTAGCATTTATATATATATATATANATATATATTCTTAAATTGTTATATATATATATATATATGCTTAAATGTATTACTTTTAATTTAAAAGTTGCAGTTATCGAAGTATGAACTAAAATACATTTTAATTGAAGATTTGCCATCTAATAAAGATTTTGTTGGATTCGATAATGACAAAGGGCAAAGTGCAGAACGAGGAGATTCACATATGAAATATATGTTGGAGACGTCTTCTATTCGGAACCACAATATGAGGAACAAGTTAGAAATTTTCTTCGCCAATTTAAAGCTTTAGCTAAAAAAAAGCCGCTTGAGAAAGAAAAATGGAATAGAAAGTTAACGGCATCACTTAAATATCCGTATACTTCTACCAGAACTATCAATAAGATCATGAAGGAAGATCAGCCATGGACGGCATATGATCCTTTCGAGTCGGCGAATGAGATTTTTATATCTACTTTGGACGATTGGCTAACTCATAATACGTAAGTTTATTTATATAATCGTGATATTATATTTTTTAAACATATTTTGTTTCCAATAAATATCAATCTATTTTAGGACGGTTACTTGCGGGTTACACAAGGGAAGCACAAGGAATAAAAAATTTTGAAGCTCTATGGACACCACAATTTTATATTAGTAACAAAGTAAGTTATATTTAGTTTATTTTCCGTTTTACCAAGTGCTTAATATTTAATGCATCTTATATTTAAAATGTGGTGGGACATGTTTGTATACAGCACATCGATGCAGGAATGGCATTGTTTAGGAGAAGATCATTGATGGAACCATGTCCATATAGAGGTGGAAGAATGACCTTTATGAATTCATGGTTTACTTTTGAAATTGATCATAACTATACTAACTTTGAGAAAGATCATAAGAATTTCGAATGGAGTTCTTGTGCTTCTCGTTACTATGACGGTGTCTGGCCTGTGGCTGGGTCTACAAACAAATAACTTGGAAAAGATGTTGATGATATATATGTTGTGATACACGTGAAATGTAATAATTGGGATGCATTAGCTATATCAATATCAAATAAGACGATCCACATGTATGAAAATATCATTGGATATATAAGTGAAGGAGAAACCCAAGAATATGTGAAGCCATATGCACGGATGATACCATATATACTTAAAGCTTTTGTGTCTGAGAAGCAAGGTATGAGTGTCGCTCAATACAAAGTGACAAGACGGATTAAGATCCCACAAACTGTGGTAACCGGTGATTGTGGAATATATGCGCTTAAATATTTTGAATGCTTAGGACTCGATTGTGAATTCAAAGGTCTTTGCGACGATCAGATTTCCAATATACGTGCAAAGTTAGCCGAAAAAATATTTGTTGAGTCAAAGGATATTGGTTTTTATTAGTTTTTTCTCTTTAAGTTTTTGTTAATTTTTTTTTTTTTTTGTTGAAAACATAGACAAATTAGTATGATGCTTTTGGTTGACTCTTGAAATTAGTTGGTTATATTATGTTATTTTTGTTTAAATTTATTGCTTATGTTTGTGTTATGTTAGTGTATAAACAAATGATATAATTTTTTAGCACAAATTACGATTATCATTTGTCTCATCATGTCATTTTCCATAACTTAAACAAGCGGCTTTTTGTTTTAATAAATAACCATCGCTCCTTTTTGGTTGGTAATCGTTCTTTTATTGATAAGCATACTATATTTATTAAAAGATATCATCTGGATTAGTTTCTTACAATCTCCTTAGTTCAATTATTTTATATATACCTTTCTACATTTTTGCATGATATACCTTTCTACATTTTTGCATGATCGTCCTAACAAATATATTGGATTCAAGCTTAACACAAGATAATTCATGAAAAAAATTTCTTTTATATTTATATTTCTTTTATATTTTTAAGAAAAATTCATGACTTAAAATATAATAACATCTTCATTGTTAAAATATAAAAACTTAAAATATAATAACATCTTCACAAGACAATATTTTGTTTTGTTATCTCATGAAACACATGATATGCAATTATAACTAGTGATATCACATTTTGAACATGCATATTATTTTTGAGGTCGCTTTGCTGTTGTTGCTTTTTCCATTGCAGTTACAAATCTTCTTTTTCGTGGTCTTTCAGAACTTCTACGAATTTTAGGAGGAAAACACTTTTGGGCAGCAACTTCTGGAGGTACAAGCTATTCTTCTACTGGAGAAATACTTTCTGCACATGCACCAAACAAATAGGTTTTTGTATAGTAACAACTTACAAGAGATTGCCATGACAAAGATGTTTTTTTGGCTGCCGAAAGGGCATTGATGCATGGTATTTTGTGTCAATCAAACCTGCGGCATGTACATGTCATTTTATCGAAATCAACGACACAATCTCCTGTAGGTGCTCTTACATGAAAGCGTGATGTACTGATTGGACACAATTTTAGAAGCTTTCCATTGTTGTACATTTTTGTCAACATTTTCTCAACTCAAGGGGTAATGTTGGATTCATGTAGTGCAGCAACCATCCGACGCTCATAAAACCATGTACTAAGTTTTTCTGCAACATGCTCAATAGATTTAACAATTGGTAACTCCCACTACAAGAAATATTCCTTTTCATAGCGGTCGATAAACGCTATTGAAAGATACCATAGCGGTTAATTAAACGCTCTCACAACGCCCATCATTGTAGGTCTAATTAGAGTTGAACATAATTTTATAAACCGATAGTTAAACAAGTCAACCTAATAACAAATTGACAAATTTTGGCTTAAGTATACTTAAGAAAACAAATCAACATGATTCAAAAAATAAGTCGATGAGGATGAAAAACATATCAACAGTTTTAATATATATATATTGTACAAAAAATCTTTCATACCTCTAAATATATCAATTGTTGTAAAATAAGTCAACATATAATGTAAAGAAATCAACTATACAACAAAAACGACTTTAGAAAAACTCAATTGGAAATTTTATTAGTCAACAAAGATAATAAACCAACAAAAAGAAAAAACAAAACTCGACAAAAATAAACTACAAGTCAACAAGTAATAAAAAACGACGGTTGAAAAAATCAACAGATAATGTATTAGTCTACAATAAAACAAAACAACTTTAATAACAAATCATCATCATCACCAACAAATTATTGATTGTTGATCCAATCTTTTCCTTTCTATAAAAACTAATGATCATCGTAGCTATCGTTATCCACTTTCCGTTGTACCTCTGAAAGTCGATAGAACATACATATCAACTATGTAAAAAACCAAAAAAAAAAAAAACAAATTGAGTGTATAATTATATCTACTTCAACAAAAATCAACGAAAAAATATAAGTTAATTGTATGACATAAAGTTGATCTAATTAAAGGTGAATATAATTTTATAAACCGATAGTTAAACAAGTCAACCTAATAACAAATTGACAAAATTTGGCTTAAATATACTTAAGAAAACAAATTAACATGATTCAAAAAATAAGTCGATGAGGATGAAAAACAAATCAAAAGTTTTAATATATATATTGTACAAAAACCATTTCATACCACTAAATTATATCAACTGTTGTAAAATAAGTCAACGTATAATGAAAAGAAATCAACTATACAACAAAAACGACTTTAGAAAAACTCAACTGAAAATTTTATTAGTCAACAGAGATAATAAACCAACAAAAAGAAAAAACAAAACTCGAGGAAAATAAACTACAAGTCAACAAGTAATAAAAAGCGATGGTTGATCAACAGATAATGTATTAGTCTACAATATAAACAAAACAACTTTAATAGCAAATCATCATCATCACCAACAAATTATTTATTGTTGATCTAATCTTTTCTATTCTATAAAAACTAATGATCATCGTAGCTATCGTTAACCACAAATCATCATCATCATAATCATATAAAAAAGAAAAAAGGAGAAAGAAAAAGAGAAATCTCTTACTTTATATGATGATTGAGAGAATGCAATGATCAAAACAATCAATCCCTAATGATCAAATCAAAGAAGAATCGTTAAGTTTTTTTTCTTAGGGTAGAAGATGATTATCCTCAATTTTAGGAATTTGTTTTGAATTTATTTGAATAATATAATTATTTAGATAATCATACATTTCAAAATTAATTATATTTTTATAGATAATTTAATTACAAAAATAATTTTTATTTTAGGAATTAATTATATAATTAATATAAACAAGGGCATTTTCTTCA
>OVAV01000521.1:1363-19196 GCA_900406375.1 Iberis amara | reverse complement strand
ATGGATTTCAAAATCCATTAAAATCCCATAACCAATAACACTCCTAAATCAAGTTTGGGTTTAATGGGAAGAAACAATTTTTTTTTTTTTTTTTCACGACGAGAAGAAACAAATTAAAACGTATGTACAAGTCGGCGATTTCAAGAATACTCTCTGAGTTCTCTCGGACTCACTCAGAAAATAAAATGAGAGGGAAAATTACCTAAAGAAGCATCGTCTTCCATAGTCGTCCTTCTCAAAATCTTTCTTCTTTTGCTCAGATAATTCTCGTAAAATCTCCAGAAATTTTCTCTAATTCAGTAGGTTTTGTAAAAACCTACTTCAATTCCACTAGTTCTTGACCTAATCTTATCTGGCACTTCTCTTGGGAGTTGCTAAACGATCTTCGCGTTTTCGCTTGTGTGGATCAGCTCTTTGTTCACCATGAGTCCAATTCAGAATTTTGAGCAACACTCCCGTCGTCTCGTGGATCCTGACCTACGTAAATTTCTCCCTCTCTATCTGAGAGCTGCTTCCTTTGACATTGGAATTGTAGATATCTGGGATTTTTTCATTATTTACGAATAATTTGTTTATCTGACTTCGAGTTAGTTCTTGTTTCATCTTCGAGGCAGTTTCTTTTGTTAATAAGCTTCTAATTTTGTGTTTTTGGGGGCAAATTGTTGTGTGTAGCTATTCAAGCGAGGCTTGAGATGGTGGTGGAGGTCAGGGACAGTCTAGAGATAGCTCATACGGCTGAGTACTTGAATTTCTTGAAATGTTACTTCCCAGCATTTTCAGTTATTCTTCTACAGATTACAAAACCGCAATTCATTGATAATCCGGAGCACAAACTTCGGAATATTGTGGTTGAGATCCTCAATCGTCTTCCTCACAGTGAGGTTCTTCGTCCCTTTGTTCAAGACCTCTTGAAGGTTGCAATGCAGGTGCTCACGACAGACAATGAAGAAAATGGGTTAATTTGCATTCGCATAATCTTTGACCTTCTTAGGAATTTTAGGCCCACATTAGAAAATGAGGTTCAACCATTTTTAGACTTTGTCTGTAAGATCTATCAGATTTTCAGATTCACTGTCAGCCATTTTTTCGATAATGTTAAAATGGAAGAGGTGAAACCTGTGGAGACGCCTATGTCTCCTGATCAGTCCCTTACTCCTACTGCACCTATTGGGAATGGGCAGCTTAACCCAAGTACTCGGTCATTCAAGATAATCACAGAGAGCCCGCTTGTTGTTATGTTCCTTTTCCAGTTGTATAGTCGACTCGTTCAAACCAACATTCCTAATTTGCTTCCCCTGATGGTTGCTGCTATCTCTGTCCCTGGACCTGAGAATGTCCCTTCACATTTGAAACCTCAGTTCATAGAGTTGAAGGGTGCACAAGTTAAGGTGAGAAAATGGTTCTGTGTCAGGAAGGAAACCGGACCTTTTTGCAACTGTTGAAATATGATTATATTGACGCCCCACTGACTAATTGTTAAATCTGAATTACATTGTTTGTAAGGCACCGTGACATGGTCAATTGACCTTTNGTGACATGATCAATTGACCTTTGTTTTTGGTTTATTTGCAGACGGTTTCTTTTTTGACTTATTTGCTAAAAAGTTGCGCCGAATATATTCGACCACATGAAGAAAGCATATGCAAAAGCATTGTAAATTTGCTTGTGACCTGTTCAGATTCTGCGTCTATCAGAAAGGTAGAAAAACCTTTTGTTTCTTTTCTTCAGTATGTTTTCTCTGGGTGATCCAATCAATGAGTCGCAAAGAAAGATTTATTTTTCATCTCATGAAATGCAGGAACTCTTAGTCTCATTAAAGCATGTACTTGGGACGGATTTCAAGAGAGGCTTATTTCCTCTTATTGACACTCTTTTAGATGAGAGGTACAAGGCCTATGGAGCACATCGGAATCTCGAAAAGTTCCTATGTTTCAAGGAGCTGTGTTGTTTAATTAAGCGCACCTTTTGTTCATCCATATAAGTTATTAAACTGAAGTATCTATAAACAAATAGTGACTTTTTTCAGGTATCCTTGTTTTCTTCTGTTTCAGGGTTCTTGTTGGAACCGGACGAGCGTGTTTTGAGTCTCTGAGGCCTTTGGCTTACAGCTTACTCGCGGAGATTGTTCACCATGTTCGCGGAGATCTTTCTCTTTCTCAGGTTCTTACCGATGAAGAGCTTTAAATTGTGTTTAATATTGATCTTGACAGCCTAGATTCCATTTTAAGTGAGACTACTTCATTAGAATACATAGTTATTTCTCTGTATGTGGAAAACCTCAAGAATGTAACATATTGATCTCTTTTTCTTTCTTTTCACCATTAGGCTTTCCTTTTACAACATCTTTTTTTCTATTTTTGTCATGATTAGAGAGTGTAATTTCATTTACATTCCTCTTGATTGACTATAAATAACATTGCAGTTATCACGAATTATCTACCTCTTTTCAAGAAATATGCACGACTCTACCCTCTCTCTTAGCATACATACAACATGTGCCCGGCTGATGCTAAATCTGGTAATTCTATATTCTCTATTGTACTTTTCTTGTTTAATATACATACTAGTTTATTATCTTTTCCGAATTAGGCTTCAATATACTTAATACTTGTGCTCAATTCAGGTAGAACCAATATTTGAGAAAGGTGTTAATCAACAATCAATGGATGAAGCACGGATTCTACTGGTAATTTTTTTATTGGAGAGCTTATTTTAGAATTGGTTGGATTCTCTATTCATTAACTTAAATCATGGTACACCTGTATGTAGGGGCGTATCTTGGATGCTTTTGTTGGGAAATTCAGCACTTTCAAACGTACTATTCCTCAGGTAATCCTGGTATTTTACTGTAATGATTTAGTGTCTTGTAAGTTTCAAAATCAAGCTATGCTGCTGTTTTTGTTTTAGTATTTTCCTTCTAGTGTTTGAGACTAGGAAAAATTTGTATTGACCATGGAGTTGACCCCTTGACCTTCAGTAGTAATTTGCACGATGCATTTGCTTTCTTGTTGGATTTTCAGGTGATCTTTGAGAATAGCTGTAAAAAGTAAACTTGCTTGTTATGTCATTATTTATATTTTTATGTTACCATTAAATGAGGTGTCAAAAGGGTATACAAGAGGAATCGCAAACATGTGGCTAATTCTTTTCTCAAATCTATTAACTCATTAGATGTTTTACCTATTGCTTTTGATAGCTTTTGGAGGAGGGTGAGGTGGGAAAGGATCGGGTCACTTTAAGGTCGAAGCTTGAACTCCCTGTCCAGGTAATTCATGTCATATCTTCTTATTAATGACTTCTGTTATAGCGAGCAACTCGAATTATCAGCCAATGTGAGGTCGTCTTGCACATATATGTAATGAAATTCAATTGCAGACTTAATGTTCTCTTATTTTCTTCCTTAAATCGTCCTCTTTTGTTTTCAAGTTGGATTGTGCCCGTGTTATAATCTCCTGGTTGTTGTATGACTCTTACATTTTGTACCAGTTGTTTTGTCTCTTTACAAAGCACTGCATTCTTATTGATAACTTCTGATATTTGTCGGATCAAGCAATGGATTGGCAAGAAACTTTTATTAATTGCTAGACCATGCTGGTTGCAGGCTGTTCTAAATTTGCAGGTTCCTGTGGAACATTCCAAAGAAGTGAACGACTGTAAGAATCTGATCAAGACACTTGTCATGGGTACGGAATTTTGGCAGAATTTTATTTTAATCTTATGTATTGATTACGATTCTATACTCAGAGTTAGATCGAATGTTCTTTTATTTCTTACTTGTGTTCAGGAATGAAAACAATTATATGGAGTATAACTCATGCTCATTTGCCTCGTCCTCAGGTTTGTCTTCAATTGTCTTTTGTATCAGTGTTGTCATGCATGTATATTCATAGTGAAAGTTCTGCTACTTACCAGGGGATGAACCCTCAAGCTCTGGCTGCACAATCATCTGCTCCTCAAGGTTTTAAAGGAATGAGAGAGGATGAGGTATTGCTAAAACAACTTTTTACTTTCGTCATTGCTAGTGCATAGCTGATAAACCTCTAGTAATCTCTGACTTTAATCAGGTGTGGAAAGCCTCGGGTGTTTTAAGGAGTGGTGTCCACTGCTTAGCTCTTTTCAAAGAAAAGGATGAGGAGAAAGAAATGCTTAATTTATTTTCCCAGATTCTTGCTATTATGGAACCACGAGATCTAATGGACATGTTCTCATTATGCATGCCAGAGCTTTTTGAGTGCATGATTAACAATAACCAGCTGGTTCAGATATTTGCAGCACTTCTGCAAGCTCCCAAAGTTTACAAGCCATTTGCAGATGTTTTGATTAATTTACTAGTAAGCAGCAAACTTGATGTGCTGAAGAATCCAGACTTAGATGCAGCCAAACTAGTTTTGCATTTGTTTAGATGCATCTTTGGGGCTGTTACTAAAACACCATCTGATTTTGAAAGAATATTACAGCACCACGTACCTGTTATTATGGAAGTCTGCATGAAGAATGCTACCGAAGTTGAAAAACCTCTTGGTTATATGCAGTTACTCCGCACAGTTTTCAGAGGTCTTGCTGGATGTAAATATGAGCTGCTTCTGAGAGATTTGATCCCCATGCTGCTACCTTGTCTCAATATTCTTCTGACAATGCTCGAGGGTCCAGCTGGGGAGGACATGAAAGATCTTTTGTTAGAGCTTTGTTTGACGCTTCCTGCCCGCTTAAGCTCCTTATTGCCATACCTTCCCCGTCTCATGAAGCCTCTTGTATTCTGTTTGAGGGGAAGTGATGAACTTGTGAGCTTGGGGTTACGCACACTTGAATTCTGGGTGGATAGTCTGAATCCTGATTTCCTGGAACCCAGCATGGCAAATGTGATGTCTGAAGTGATCTTAGCATTATGGTCCCATTTGAGGCCTGTGCCCTATCCTTGGGGTTCAAAAGCTTTACAAATCCTTGGAAAGTTGGGTGGTCGCAACCGAAGATTTCTGAAAGAGCCTCTTACACTTGAATGCAAAGATAATCCAGAGCATGGGCTTCGCTTAGTTCTTACATTTGAGCCATCAACACCTTTTCTGGTGCCGTTAGACAAATTCATTAATCTTGCAGTAGCATCAGTTATTCAGAGAAACCATGGCATGGATATCTACTACAGGAAGCAAGCTCTGAAATTCCTCCGTGTATGCCTATTGTCTCAGCTTAATTTGCCTGGCTGTGTGACTGATGTGGGTCAAACGCCCATGCAATTATCAACTTTGTTACGTTCCTCTGTTGATCCATCATGGCTCAGGAATGAATCAGTGGAAACTAAGGTTAGATTTAGTATCATTCTTGTAATTTAATCTGTCATATCTGGAGTCTGTACTTCACTGGTAGTAGGACAGGTTATCTTGTTTTTATACTGCTTGTACTCTGCATATCTTCTGTATATCAATGTCATTTTTAGTACATTATCGGCTAGGATCTTGATATTTCTTGACGTTGGAGATAGTTAGTGATAGACAAAGGTTTCTTGATTCGCCCACAATGACATGGGGCATGATTGTAGTCGTACAATGCTTGTTTTATTACCTAATTTTTTGTCATATGTTTTAATAGATAATTGATTATATGACCTGTTTTCACTTGGTTTTATATCCTGAATAATGATTCATTTTATTAAGTGAGCTGTCATTTTGCTGTCGCAGGCTGATTTAGGAGTGAAAACAAAGACTCAGTTAATAGCCGAGAAGTCAATCTTTAAGACACTACTGATCACTATACTTGCTGCAAGTTCGGATTCAGATCTCAGTGACTCGGATGATGACTTTGTTGTAAACATTTGCCGCCATTTTGCTATTCTTTTGCATGTTGACTATACCTCCTCAGATGCATCAACCAGTACTGGTTTACTTGGGGGCTCTGTGATTTCAGCAAGTTCCAGGTCCAAGAGTAATCAATCATCTAACTTAAAGCAGTTAGATCCTTTAATATTTTTAGATGCACTGGTCGATGTGCTTGCAGATGAAAACAGGCACCATGCCAAAGCTGCTCTGGATGCATTAAATGTGTTTGCTGAAACACTTTTGTTCCTTGCTCGTGTCAAACATGCCGATGTGCTCATGGCTCGGGGTGGTCACAATGCCTCCATGATTGTCTCAAGCCCTTCAACAAATCCAGTATATTCGCCCCATCCTAGTGTGCGGATACCAGTCTTTGAACAAATTTTGCCTCGGCTTTTGCATGGCTGTTATGGGAGCACATGGCAAGCACAGATGGGAGGGGTTATGGGGTTAGGTGCATTGGTGGGAAAAGTAAATGTTGAAACATTATGTTATTTCCAAGTAAAGATTGTACGTGGTTTGGTTTATGTTTTAAAGAGGCTTCCTGTTTATGCTAGCAAAGAGCAAGAAGAGACAAGTCAGGTTCTGATGCAGATTCTACGAGTGGTTAATAATGTTGATGAAGCAAATAGTGAAGCACGTAGAAAAAGCTTTCAAGATGTTGTAGAATATCTTGCTACAGAGTTATTCAATCCTAACGCTTCCATCCCCGTGAGGAAAAATGTACAGAACTGTCTTGCACTTTTGGCTAGCCGAACTGGAAATGAGGTAACTGAGTTGCTTGAGCCTTTGTACCAACTATTGCTGCAGCCACTTATAATGCGTCCACTTCGATCAAAGACAGTTGATCAACAGGTGCCTCACACTGCTTTTTTTCTTTTGTGCATCTCTTTTCGGCCTTGTCTTCAGTTTTGACCTCATATGATTTACTTACAGGTTGGAACAGTTGCAGCTCTGAATTTTTGCTTGGCACTGAGGCCCCCCCTTCTAAAAGTAACTCCAGAGTTGGTTAATTTTCTGCAAGAAGCATTACAAATTGCTGAGGCTGATGAAACTGCTTGGGCTGTGAAGTTGATGAATCCTAAAGTGCTCACATCATTGAACAGACTTCGTACAGCTTGTATTGAGCTTCTATGCACAACTATGGCATGGACTGATTTCCGGACGCAAACTCACAATGACCTACGTGCTAAGATAATTTCCATGTTTTTCAAGTCTCTAACGTGTAGAGCACCAGAAATTGTGGCAGTTGCTAAGGAGGGTTTAAGACAGGTTCATATTTTTCTTTTATGGAGATTTTGGGATATTTAGTTAAGGAACTAGATATACCTGGGGGTAACCGATATGTACAACCCTGATTTCTAGCTAGCTGCATGCAATACTTTCCTGGTATTTGTTATTTTTATTAATTTATTTTCTTTTGGCTCTATAATTTTTTTTAATTAGGTTATCAATCAACAACGAATGCCTAAGGAACTTCTTCAGAGTAGCCTCAGGCCGATACTAGTTAATTTGGCGCACACAAAGAATCTCAGTATGCCTTTACTGCAAGGTCTGGCACGCCTTCTTGAACTTCTGTCCAATTGGTTTAATGTGACATTAGGAGGAAAGTTGCTGGAGCACCTTAAAAAATGGTTAGAGCCGGAAAAACTTGCCCAGTCCCAGAAATCATGGAAAGCTGGAGAAGAGCCAAAAATAGCAGCTGGTATATGGTTGTTGAAAATATGTTAATCAATGTTTGGTCGTATTATTATTTACTTCAGCAAAGTTCTCATTTTGTTTCCTTGGCAGCTATTATCGAGCTCTTCCACTTGCTTCCGCATGCTGCATCAAAGTTTCTTGATGAACTTGTAACCTTGACCATTGACTTAGAAGCAGCTCTTCCTCCTGGGCAAGTGTACAGTGAGATTAATAGCCCATACCGTCTACCGCTTACCAAATTTTTGAATCGATATGCAGCCCTCGCTGTTGATTATTTTCTTTGCAGATTAAGTGAACCAAAATATTTCCGAAGGTGAGGACAGTGTCTCATGATAAGTTTTCATTTATGGTTCTTGTTATCGATGTAGTGTGAGCTTGGAGTAGATTTGTCACAAATATGCTAATGACGCCTGCATGTTTTAAAATTCTTAGGTTTATGTATATAATCCGATCAGATGCTGGCCAACCACTGAGAGAAGAACTAGCAAAGTCTCCACAGAAGATACTTTCAAGTGCCTTTCCTGAAATTTTACCAAAACCTGATCAGACATTGTGCACCACAGTTGCAACTCCTCCAGCTACATCATGTGGAGATGAAAATCATGTCTCTGTAAAATCAGAGAGTTCTAATATGGCATCAACAAAGGCTAATATGGCGTCAGATGCATATTTTCAGGGGCTCTATCTCATTAAAACAATGGTGAAACTGATACCCAGCTGGTTGCAGAGTAACCGCAGTGTTTTTGATACCTTAGTTCTCATTTGGAAATCACCTGCTAGGATAACTCGTTTGCAGAATGAGCAAGAGCTGAATTTAGTTCAGGTAGTTTCTTCTATCACGGCTGCTCATAATTTTTGGGTTTGAGTATGCTGAAGCTGTGCACTCTGTTAGGGTTCCTGGAAATAGACAGGGATTAAAAGTTGAAGCTGATGCCTGAGTTTAGAAACCATTACAGCATTGTAGTGTAAAACTGTTGTTTCGTAGCTCTATACTGATGCTATAGATTTCGCTTCCCTGTGGAATGTGTTAGTTAGATTTATTTCAGAGTTAGTTTTCCATATATTTCTTCATCTTGATGTGTTATGATGGTATGCACCTTTTTGTGTAAATGTTGGAGCCCGCCTGAAACTGTTTCAATATTATCTTGCATCATTTTGAGCTTTCAATGTTATGAAAGTAGTAAAAAATATGAATTAGTTTTTTTTATCATAATTTTCCGAGGGTGGTGAACATGCCTGTAAAATTTGAATAATGTTCCTTTTGATTTATGTACTATATTTGAAAAATTGGAGTCTGAAGTCATTTGCATTCTCAAATTTACAGGTGAAAGAGAGCAAATGGCTTGTCAAGTGCTTTTTGAATTACATACGGCATGAGAAATCTGAAGTCAATGTCCTCTTCGATATTTTGACTATTTTCTTGTTCCACAGCCGCATTGACTATACCTTTTTGAAAGAATTCTATATCATTGAGGTATCTGAGATTTGAAATTTAGTCACAATTTCGTTCTCTTTCCATGTTGGTTCTCACGCTTTTCAGCTTTAGCGTAATAACTGGGATCTAATATAACAGGTTTCGGAAGGTTATCCACCCAATATGAAAAGAGCACTTCTCCTGCATTTTCTTAACCTCTTCCATTCCAAACAACTCGGCCATGATCATTTAGTTCAGGCAATGCAAATGCTTATTCTCCCAATGCTTGCCCATGCTTTTCAAAACGGCCAAACTTGGGAAGTTATTGATCCTGATATAGTCAAAACCATAGTTGAGAGGCTCCTTGATCCACCCGAAGAGGTAGATTCCTTTCCTCCCTCTAAACAATGTAATGTTATAGGAATTTACCAAGAAAATTGTAGGGAAGAGACTGCTGTATATATCAGGCTGGTTGTGATTGCATTTGTACAGGTTTTTCTTGGTAACCTGCAGATGTCTCTCTTGTTTTGTATCCGCTTCAGATATCAAGAGATTTTATGATAGTTTTACTGTTATATCTCCACTTGATTGTTGCAGGTTTCGGCTGAATATGATGAACCTCTGAGGATAGAACTTTTGCAATTAGCAACTTTGCTTCTAAAATATCTTCAGAGTGACTTGGTTCATCATAGGAAAGAGCTCATTAAGTTTGGATGGAATCATCTCAAACGGGAAGATAGTGCAAGTAAACAGTGGGCATTTGTTAATGTTTGCCACTTCTTAGATGCGTATCAGGCTCCTGAGAAAATCATTCTTCAGGTACCTTTTAAGTTTGTTGTGCCATTATATGTCAGTGGTGTTTATTTATTTTCTTGAAGAGTGAGAAGAA
The DNA here is from genome assembly GCA_900406375.1 of Iberis amara. NCBI lineage: Eukaryota > Viridiplantae > Streptophyta > Magnoliopsida > Brassicales > Brassicaceae > Iberis > Iberis amara. Next base: position 9,385 of record OVAV01000521.1, on the reverse strand, counting down.
GAGTCTCTTTGAACTTCTGATATAAGTCTATTTAATATTTAACCTGCTCTTCTTCAATTGGTAAAACCTTGCAGATTATGTCATTACATTTGTATATGACTGGAACGGCCAATTATTAGCTTAAGTGGAAGTCATTTACATGAAAGCTAGATCTGAATGCATATATGTCTTAGGAATGCATTTCTGTCTTAAAAGTGCATGTTTGATTGACTTCATAGTACTGACACTTGTATAGTTTTTGCCTATGGGATACTCTTCCCTGAATCTGAGTAAGCTGAAGAGGTACCTGGAGAGAAGCATATGCCTACCAAACAAATTGTAATTTTTTTTAAATGACAAATGTAATTTGCTAATTGGATGTAGGTTTTTGTTGCACTTCTAAGGACATGCCAGCCAGAGAATAAGATGTTAGTTAAGCAAGCTCTGGATATTCTAATGCCAGCTTTACCTAAAAGGCTACCTCTTGGAGATTCACGCATGCCAATTTGGATAAGATACACCAAAAAAATTTTGGTGGAGGAAGGTCATTCAATTCCAAATTTGATCCACATTTTCCTACTTGTTGTTCGGCATTCAGATCTCTTTTACAGCTGTAGAGCACAATTTGTCCCTCAGATGGTGAATTCCCTAAGTCGTCTAGGTTTGCCATATAACACTACTGCTGAAAATAGGCGGCTCGCTATTGAACTTGCTGGATTGGTTGTCAGCTGGGAAAGGAAAAGACAGAATGAAATGAAAATGGTGACTGATACTGATGGAACCAGTCTGGTTACTGATGAATTGCATACTTCATCGGGTGCTGATCCTAAGCGTTCGACAGATGGATCTGTGACATCAGAAGATCCAAGTAAACGAGTTAAGATTGAACCCGGTCTCCAATCAATCTGTGTCATGTCACCTGGTGGTGCATCGTCAATCCCCAATATAGAAACTCCTGGATCTGCTACTCAGCCTGACGAGGAATTTAAGCCAAATGCTGCCATGGAAGAAATGATCATTAATTTTCTCATAAGAGTATGGCTTTACACTCGTACCTTCAACTATTGAGTTAGTATTTTACTTTTGTTTGCTTTCCAATTCTTTCTACCATGGTATTTCATGTATAGGAGCTTATGTGCATGATATTGCTCTAGCTATTATAAGTTCATTTATTAGTCGGTTGTATTTAGCAGGTATGACCTTAGTTCTAGTTTCATTACTCTCGTTCTAAAATATTTCACATTCTTGAACAGGTGGCATTGGTAATTGAACCTAAGGACAGGGAAACAAACACCATGTACAAACAAGCATTAGATTTGCTTTCACAAGCTTTGGAGGTTTGGCCAAATGCTAACGTCAAGTTCAACTATTTAGAAAAACTGCTGAGCAGCATGCCACCATCTCAGTCAGATCCGTCTACAGCACTTGCTCAGGGATTGGATGTCATGAACAAAGTTCTGGAAAAGCAGCCACATCTTTTCATTAGGAACAATATCAGCCAGATTTCACAGGTATACTTGTTGCCATAAACTATTAATCTACTATTTGAAAAACGATAGTGCTGTTTGCCTGCTTCTCACAAGATTAACTGGTTGTTTCTTCACCAGATTCTTGAACCCTGTTTCAAACACAAGATGCTCGATGCTGGAGATTCGCTATGCTCCTTGTTGAAGATGGTCTTCACCGCATTCCCACTGGATGCAGCTAATACACCTCCTGACATAAAGCTATTGTACCAGAAAGTTAATGAGCTGATAAACAAACATGTAAATGCTGTTACTGCTCCACAAGCCTCAGGAGATGATAATTCTTTTGGTTCGATAAGCTTTGTACTTCTCGTCATCAAAACTTTGGCCAAGGTGCACAAAAACTTTGTTGATTCATATGTGTTGGTGCGTATCCTTCAGCGTCTTGCGCGGGACCTGGGATCAGCAGTGGGTTCTCAGCCTAAACAAGTACGTTGTTCTTACTTTTAAAGGTTTTAGGTACGATATCAGTAGTGCTTGCTTTCCTTTTTTACAGGAACTTCAAATGGAAATTGAATTCGCTTGGCATTTGCCATGTTGGTGTACAGGAGAATCTCTGATTTATCTTTTTAGTATTTGCCCTGTTTTATCACTTCTGTCCTGACTCGTTTGCTTTGTCATTTGCTGACCTCTTCCAGTCCGTTGATACATACTATCAACTTAAGATATGATTATCTTCTTTTTATTAGCTCCTCTAGTTTTCCTTTTGTTTTCCATCTTCATAAGGATGGTGACTAGATAACTTAGTCATTCCACTATCGTGGCTTACACTCGGCCTTTTTATTTTCTTATCCAGGGCCAGCGAACAGATTCAGATTCTGCGGTGACATCTTCTCGTCAAACTGCTGATGTTGGAGCTGTCATATGTAATATTAAGTCAGTCTTGGAACTTATTGATGAAACAGTCATGCTTATAGCAGATTGCAAAAGATCGGTTACTCAAATACTAAACAGCTTACTTTCCGAAAAGGGTACTGATGCTAGTGTGCTTCTCTGTATCTTAGACATGATAAAAAGGTGGGTAGAGGATGATTTTAGCAAAACAGGTTCATCTGGATTGTCTGGTTCTTTCCTTACCCAAAAGGATGTAGTTAGTTTTCTCAATAAGCTTTCATATGTTGATAAGCAACACTTGTCATCTGATGCTCTGGAAGAGTGGGATAAGAAGTACCTTCAGTTGTTATATGGACTTTGTGCTGATTCAAAAAAGTATGTTTTTGCTTTCTAATCTTTTTTTTCTTTGTGTCACACCATTGCTTTAAGGAGAAAGATAATATTATCTTCATCTATTTAATGAATAGGTACCCTCTGGGCCTACGACAAGAGGTCTCTCTGAAAGTTGAAAGACATTTCATGCTTGGTCTAAGAGCAAGGGATCCTGAGATGCGAAGGAAGTTCTTCTTATTATATCATGAATCTCTTGGAAAAAATTTGTTTGCGCGGTTGCAGTACATTATTCAAATCCAAGACTGGGAAGCTTTAAGTGATGTTTTTTGGCTTAAACAGGGTCTTGATCTCCTTCTAGCTATCTTAGTCGAGGACAAGCCAATAAATCTTGCGCCAAATTCTGCCAGGGTACAACCACTTTTGCCTTCAGATAATACTGGAATACAACACCAACTTCCTGCTACCTTAGAAGGTCCTGAAGAAGTTGCTTCAATGTTTGACAGCATTGTTATGAAGCATGCACAATTTCTTAGTGCGACAAGCAATCTTCAGGTGATTGCGGATTAATTAAAACTTCCTTTCTGTTATCCTTATGCTTTCTCTTTGTATATAATGTTACTCAATTATCTCAAGTCCTTTGGTGTATTTATATACCTAACTGATTTGGGGTTCTCTGAATAATATGTTATTCATATTTTGTTTGTATTTTCCACTTAGGTGGGCGATGTTATCATCCCTTTAAGGGAGCTGGCTCACATGGATGCCAATGTTGCATATCATTTGTGGGTTTTGGTATTTCCAATTGTATGGGTAACCCTGCTCAAGGAAGAACAGGTATCATTAGCTAAACCTATGATTGCGCTACTGTCTAAGGACTACCATAAGAAGCAGCAAGGACATCGGCCAAATGTTGTGCAAGCCCTTCTGGAAGGTCTTCAGTTGAGCCACCCTCAACCTAGGATGCCTAGTGAGCTTATAAAATATATTGGAAAAACGTACAATGCGTGGCATCTCGCTTTGGCATTGCTAGAGAGCCATGTCATGTTGTTTATGAATGATTCCAAATGTGCCGAGTCTCTTGCTGAGCTTTATCGTTTGCTAAATGAAGAAGATATGAGATTTGGGTTGTGGAAGAAGAGGTCCCTCACCGCTGAAACAAAAGCTGGACTTTCTTTAGTACAGCATGGTTTTTGGCAGCGTGCTCAGAGCCTGTTTTACCAGGCAATGGTTAAGGCAACCCAGGGCACTTATAATAACACAGTCCCTAAGGCTGAAATGTGCCTGTGGGAGGAGCAGTGGCTCCACTGTGCTACTCAGCTTGGTCAATGGGATGCCCTGGTAGATTTTGGAAAAAGCATTGAAAATTATGAAATTTTGCTAGATAGTCTTTGGAAATTACCTGATTGGGCATACTTGAAGGATCACGTGATACCAAAGGCACAAGTGGAAGAGACTCCAAAGCTTCGCCTGGTTCAAGCATACTTTGCACTTCATGATAGAAATTCAAGTGGTGTCGGAGATGCTGAAAACATAGTGGGGAAAGGCGTAGATCTTGCCTTGGAACAGTGGTGGCAGTTGCCTGAAATGTCTGTTCATGCTAGAGTGCCGCTACTGCAGCAATTCCAACAGCTAGTTGAGGTTCAGGAATCTGCTAGAATTCATATTGACATCGCAAATGGGAACAAAGTCTCAGCAAATGCTGCTGCTGGTGGACATGGAAACCGTTATGCAGATCTAAAAGATATTCTTGAGACTTGGAGGCTGAGGACTCCAAATGAATGGGACAATATGACAGTTTGGTATGACATGTTGCAGTGGAGAAATGAAATGTATAATGTTGTTATTGATGCGTTTAAGGAATTTGCTACTTCAAATTCTCCACTACATCACCTTGGCTTCCGAGACAAAGCATGGAACGTCAATAAGCTTGCCAGGATAGCTAGGAAACAAGGGCTTCATGATGTTTGTGTTCAGATACTTGAAAAAATGTATGGACACTCTACAATGGAAGTACAGGAAGCTTTTGTGAAAATTAGAGAGCAGGCAAAAGCTTATCTTGAAATGAAGGGAGAGCGTGCTAGTGGTCTTAATCTTATCAACAGCACAAATTTGGAGTATTTTCCAGATAAGATCAGAGCAGAGATCTTTCGTCTAAAGGGGGATTTTCATTTGAAACTAAATGACACCGAAAGTGCTAATGTTGCATATTCCAATGCGATCTCTCTGTTCAAGAATTTACCCAAAGGATGGATAAGCTGGGGAAGCTATTGTGACATGGTATTTTATTATGATATGCTCGTAAAGTTTCTCATCTTTTTTTTTTAGTATTCCTGGCATCTTATATTTTACTTTCTTTAATAGGCATACCAAGAAACACAAGATGAAATATGGCTGGAATATGCTGTCAGTTGCTTTCTTCAGGGTATAAGATTTGGAGTTTCTAATTCCAGAAGTCATATAGCTCGTGTTCTTTATCTTCTTAGCTTCGATACACCAAATGAGCCTGTTGGAAGGGTGTTTGATAAACACTTAGACCAAGTTCCTCACTGGGTTTGGCTTTCTTGGATCCCACAGCTACTGCTTTCCCTACAAAGAACCGAAGCACCCCATTGCAAATTAGTTTTATTGAAAATTGCTGCAGTCTTCCCACAGGTAATGAATCTTTTCGCATTTATATAGAAGTGCATTTTGATTATTTTATATGAGTAAGTGGCAATTATCCTTTTCAGGCTCTCTATTACTGGCTGCGTACATACTTGCTGGAACGACGCGATGCAGTAAACAAATCTGAACTTGGCAGATTGGTTTTGGCTCAAAGAATGCAGCAAAATGCTAATGCGGGTAATGGGGGAGGCAATCTACCATCAGAATCTCAAATCCATCAAGGAGCTCAAATTAGCGGGGCTGGACCCCATGAGAGTGGTAACACTCATGGGCAAGAAAGTGAACGCTCTACTGCAGAAAATCCCGGGAATGATCAACCTAGCAATGAAAACGCAGTAAGACAGAATGGTGCATCCTTGGCTATTTCTGCTGCAGGTGCTTTTGATGCTGCCAAGGATATCATGGAAGCTCTCAGGAGTAAACATAACAACTTAGCCAGTGAACTCGAGGTCATAATCACTAAAATTGCTCTGAAGACATATGACTTCCTATTTAGTTGGATGATCTAACCAAGTAATCTTCGTTTTCAGGTTCTTCTCACGGAAATAGGTTCGAGATTTGTTACATTACCAGAAGAAAGACTGCTGGCAGTTGTGAATGCTCTATTGCATCGTTGTTACAAGTATCCAACTGCCACCACTGCTGAGGTTCCCCAACCACTCAAAAAAGAACTGTCCGGTGTCTGCAGAGCATGTTTCTCGGCAGATGCTGTGACAAAGCATGTTGAATTTGTGAAAGAGTATAAACAGGATTTTGAGCGTCATCTTGATCCAGAAAGTACATCTACATTCCCTGTCACACTTGCTGAGCTAACAGCTCGGCTGAAAAAGTGGAAAAATATTCTTCAGAGTAATGTTGAAGACAGGTTTCCGGCTGTGTTAAGATTGGAAGATGAGAGCAGAGTATTGCGCGACTTCAATGTTGTTGATGTGGAGATACCAGGGCAGTACTTCTCTGACCAGGTAGAATTAACTGTGGAATTTGAAGTAATGTAGACTAGTTTTGAAACTAATCATATGGTCAATCATTCAGGAAGTAGCACCTGATCATACAGTGAAGTTGGATAGGGTCGGAGCAGATGTACCTATTGTTCGAAGGCATGGTAGTAGCTTTAGGCGTTTGACTCTTATTGGCTCAGATGGCTCGCAAAAGCATTTTATAGTCCAGACATCATTGACGCCTAATGCTAGAAGTGATGAACGCATCTTGCAGCTTTTCCGTGTGATGAACCAAATGTTTGATAAGCATAAGGAATCAAGAAGACGACATATTGGAATTCACACTCCAATCATCATTCCTGTCTGGTCGCAGGTGATTATTTATACCCTGAACTCGGATTTGATGTTTCATTGAATGAGTGTGCCTCTGATCCCTATATGATTTCAGGTCCGGATGGTTGAGGATGATCTCATGTACAACACTTTCCTTGAGGTGTATGAGAATCATTGTGCAAGGAATGACCGAGAGGCAGATCTTCCAATTACTCACTTCAAGGAGCAACTCAATCAAGCTATAACGGGACAAATATCAGCCGAGGCAATAGGAGATCTTCGTCTTCAGGCTTATAGTGACATCACAAAAACATTGGTGAACGAAAATATATTCTCTCAGTACATGTACAAGACGTTGATGAGTGGAAGCCATATGTGGGCTTTCAAGAAGCAATTTGCAGTCCAGCTTGCTGTCTCCAGTTTTATGTCCTTCATGCTACAAATCGGTGGGAGGTCACCAAATAAGGTCTTGTTTGCAAAAAACACCGGGAAAATGTTCCAGACAGATTTCCACCCAGCTTATGACGCAAACGGGATGATAGAGTTCAACGAGCCTGTGCCTTTCCGACTCACGAGGAACATGCAAGCTTTCTTCTCTCAGTTTGGAGTGGAAGGTCTTCTCATGTCCTCTATGTGTTCAGCAGCTCAAGCAGTAATCTCCTCTAAGCAAAACGAACATCTTCGGTATCAACTGGCTATGTTCTTCCGTGATGAGTTGCTGTCTTGGTTCGGAAGAAGACCTCTTGGTATGCCGATTCCTCCTGTTGGAGGAATTGCTACGTTAAACTCAGCTGATCTGAAGCATAAAGTTAATTCCAACGTGGAAGAAGTCATTGGTCGGATTAGAGGAATAGCTCCACAGTACTTTTCTGAAGAGGTACATGCATCATCACTATCATATATCATCATCATCATCATCATCATCTTCAATTTTGTTGATGAGATTGTTTTGTAGGATGAGAACACGGTGGAACCACCGCAGTCGGTGCAAAGAGGAGTGAACGAGTTGGTGGAGGCAGCCTTGTCACCTCGCAACTTATGTATGATGGATCCAACTTGGCATCCTTGGTTCTAACTTGCAATTTGAATGGCAGCTCACATTATTCATTAGGTTTGTAAATATGTATGTAACCTTTACAGATAGAACCACTCTTTTTCTTGTACTATACAATGTTAATTTTATACTCAAAAACTAAGTTGGCATAAATAATGTAGACCATATTTTGTTCATCTCTTAGGAAAGTGTTCTCTTTAGTATCATATGCATAGTCGTTTGGAGAAGGTATTGCTTATATCTACAACATCCTCGTTATACACTACTAATTTTTGACTAGATAAATGGAATGATGTCTAAAGAAGAAGTGATTAATCATTTCTTACATGTGTCATCTTTAGTGACACTAATCTCTTTTTTT